>PVJH01018984.1:0-43873 GCA_004026705.1 Nesogale talazaci
AGCTGAAAAGAATGACAGCATATTAACCTCTTATTATTTGAAAGCTTTTCTCTTTATGTTGTAGGTTTACTTACTGAAATAGCTAACAAAAAGGAACAAAAATATAACCTTTCATCAAAATTATAGTGAATTTTATGAAATGAGTAAGTAAATATTAGAAGTACAGTTCTAATTTTTTAGATCTATGGATGAAATATTCTATACCATTATTATGGGCACTTAAAATGTGCTGCTGACCAGATGAAAGTTTAAAAATAAAAATGTGTAAGGAATGTAAATTTGCTATTTCCACATTGGAGACTGCTCAGTCTCCCAACTTAAGGAGGACCCTGATTACAAGCCATTTTAACAACTAGTTTGTCAAACTAATAAATAAATAATATATTACTTCTGCCTAATGTAAAAAATGGCTGTATCCCACCACTAACTCAAACATATGAATTGTGAGAAGGATGCAGGTTCCAGTAGTGTTTCCTTCTGTTTATATAATGTTGGAATGAGGTGGATTCAGTAAAATTAAGCAAGCAGGAAATGATCTTACCAGCGTCAGATAAGTTTAAATACCTATATTGTTGTTGGTGATGTTGAATCAGCGCAGACCTATATCGATCCTATGCACCATCGTCACAAATACCAGACTTGAGCCTATTGTTGCAGTCATAGTATAACCCCTCTCCTTGAGAACCTTCCTCTTTTGGGCTGCACCTCTGCTTTACTGTCATGAGTGATGCAATCAGTAATTACTTAACGCTCTTAGACATTTTTGGATGCTTGGTCTATTTGCTGTAAGCACATATCAAACAATCGAATAATCTTAGCATTAAGTAGCAAAGGATGAGAACAAGAATTATCATAAGAGCATGGTAACAGTACGCTTCACACATATTATTCTAGTATCAGCATCCCAATAGCCACTGCCTTCATCAGTGTACTCACCATGGGTAAAGTTGGAGAGAGGAGGAGTTCATGGCCCCTTGGTTCCTAGCTCTCTACAAAAGGCAGATTCTTTACCCGTGTTTAAAAAGTACAATTAGCTGGTCCTTTGACATCATTTGGAACTTCAGAGGCATCCAGCCAGTCTTTGTCAGGGTTCCCCACACTCCGTGATTGTCTCTTTTGATCATCTGTTGATTCTTCCTTCTGGTGAATTTTGAAGTAGGTCCAAGCGTGTCACTTTATAGTTCTTCCTAAAAAAAAAAAAAATGGAGTTTCTTGTGTTGCTTTCTTTAATGTTGCTCAATCATCTTGCAAGGAAGTTCTATGATGCTCCCATCATTTACCAAATACGATCTCCTTCTCCAGGGACTGGTCTCTTCTGACAACAATGAATGTAAGATGAAGCCTTGCCATTCTTGGCTCTAAAGCACTCTGGCTACATTACTTCCAAGCCAAATTCATTTGTACTTTTAGCATTCGTAGTTCAGTAGAACCCTGCTAATCAACCGCATCAGTACTCGACAATCAGATTTTGATATCAAGAACATTTTGCATCAAAGCTCAAACAAAACATCAGAATCCAACTCCAACAAAAGCAGTTCATGTTTAGGTCACTCGGCATTAGGTGGCATTGTTAGTATGCCTTGCTTCAACCGTTTGTGGCTGTGCTCCAAGCATTTTGCTATAATTTTCTTAGTTTTTATGTCTTTTGTACTGTTTTTAGATTAAAAAATGGGTCCTAGGAAAGTTGTTTTTTTTTTTTTTAAATGAATCCTCATGGTAAGGAACTGGTTAGCTATGTTATCAATATTGTTGATGGCAATTTAGTAAACCCTTTTAGAAAACCATATCAGACAGATTTTTTTTTAGACAAAGTCAGCCAGGTTCTAATGAAAGGGGCAAAGAAGGGAATAAACTCCTAGTGCATTCTATGAAAGGGGATTCTCTTTTCAAACCATGCCTCTCTATATATATATCTCTTCTCCACATCTCTGTCCACTGATCCAGATCCTCATCAATCTAAGGTATAGTTCATATTGTAGTTGCTAAAAATGCTTTCAATGTTGTTTCTTATTTAAATTATATTATTTAATTCTGTACTTGTTTATTTTGAAAATTCTGTGTGTTGTTTTGCATAAAGAGGCAATGTTAGGGCAAAAACTTGGTGGTCGAGAATGGATTAACCTGTTACCCGTTATTTCTTATGGGAAAACTTGATTTAGAGCTTGATTGCCTTGCATCTCGATGCTTCTTTTAGGATGAATAAGCGTCAAGGCCTGAGTGCTACTGTACTTTCAGTATTCTCCACCAGCACCACAATTCAAACACAGCAGTTCTTTTTGTTTTATTTTGTTTTGTTTTGTTTTCACAGAAGTTCTTATTTGGTCATATTTTCAATGTTCAATTGCCACACGAATAAAAGGTAATTAAAAAATGGCTTGGTAAGTGCTTCTCAGTCCTCAAAGTAACATCCTGACTTTTAAACTCTAAAGACATCTTGTACTGTAGATTAACAAATGAAATTTGTCTTTTTTGTTTTTTGTCCTATGGACTTCTATTTCCATGAGCATTGATTGTGGATCCAAATAAGATGAAATCCTTGAAAAATATGGACCTATGGAAATTTTTAGTTGCCATTGGTGAGAAATTATTGTTCAACTTTATAATATTTAGAGAATAGAAGACATAGAAACAATATGTTAGCTTGGAAATGATGGGCAATTAGAATCTCCCCATTTTTAAAAAGTGAAAATTATTACCAATAACGGTAATAGAAGGGGAAATTATTTATCACTAACTTGGTAGATAAAATTTAAATTTTTAATCTAATTTAAGCATGGAAAATTCTTAGCAATGATTTAGTGACATTTTCAGTCATGTTTCTAGGATGATTCACAGTTGGTATAAATTTCAGAGATCACTGTATAATATAAATGAGATACACAAAAATACATATTCTTCTTAATGTTCAAGAATTTTATTTCAATACCCTAAATTAATTTTTCTATTGATAAATCATCTTTTCTGTTTTAATCTCACACTCCATCAATGATAGATGGCATCTTGGAGGTAATTTATATAATACTTTGTGGCCAAGCTGTCAAGCCAATGCCTGCTGTCCCGCTGCATTCAGCTCTATGTATGTTTGGGTTCATCTGGATGATGTAATTCCTGCTCAAAAATGTCCAAATCTTTCTAAGAATTGTGTCATTAACTTGAACTGCGTATTTGAAAGCTGGAATCATAAATAAACCTCTTCCCTTTTTGTTTTCCTATTATTTTAATACTCCTCTACAAGTTAGTACTGAGAGAATAGATTTCTTATCCTTAAGGTCTAGATTTAATGCAGAATGTGTTTCAATGTAAAGAGAAATTTCTAAGTATAACAGAACATTACTATTTCAGATTCTGTACTACTGTTACAGAAATAAGTCCTATTATTCTTGTCAGGCAACAAAGTAGCATCTTTGCTCTTTAGCATTTTTAATGATTTCTAAGAAACAGAGAAAAAAGATCACTCTGACTTCTAATCACTACTAAAAGCTAAGGATGTTTTCATCCTGCTAAACAACCAGTTTCCTTATTAATAATCTTGATTAATAATTCATAGTTACTATGGAGAATTTTACTTTGCATGTCATTTAGAAAGAGATAGCATGTTATCATAAGCTTATATTATATCAAAACATATGAGGTAATGGGAGAATTAGAAGACCCAATGCTGTTAGGTACTGTCAAGTAGAATGTGACTCATAGTCGCCAAATGAACCACAGAGTGAAGAACTCCCACCTTCATGTTCCTTGTGGCAGCCATTGTGCCTATCAATCCCCTCGAGAGTCTTAGAAAAGGACAGCATGCATGGTAAAATAGATGGTCATTGAAATACACAAAGACAGCACTATTAAAGGTATAAATGAATTAAGTCAGTGGGAGTAAAACCGTCAGGGTTCTATTTACTGGAGGAGCACTCCTTGAAAACAAAGAGAACAGCTGAAAACATCAATAACAAATAATAATTGGGGAATGAAATACACAAAGTACAAATCTAGCTAAGTTGGAATTCGTCCATACTTTTCTTTCTTTTCATTTTTTACTGTGCAAAAACAATGACCCCAATATAAATATGCCCATTACCCTCTGCCACCCCTCAAGGATCTGCCTGTCCTCACCTATTGGATTAAGGTCCATCTTCTTTTATGAATCATGAGGGTCTCTGTGTGCTAACCACTTATACCGACTATTCCAGGCACATTTTGACCCAACTTTTCTTAAGTAACCTTCTATTTACAGTTTTAAGGGCACTGTTTATCATTGTTCATAATTTTAAATACTGACATCTTGCTTCTCCTTCCATGACTTATTCTGACTCTTTGCCCTGACAGTCATAGCTTCCCCAAGAAGTTTTCTATGACTTTTCAGTCTGCACTAGCTTTCTATGCTAAGTCCACATTATGTTTGGGTAATCCACCTATGTAGTTTCAAAATTTGTAATTACCTTCATCCTCATTTCTCTATTCAATCATAGGTCTACACTCCAATTTATCTTATTATTTATTGTTAGCAATTGAATTGTGCACCTCAAAAGATGCACTGATGTTCCAAGCCTAGTTGCTTGTATAAAAAGAGGGACTTTGAAAACATAATCAATAGATTTTCTTTCTCCTTTTTAAACATATTTATTAGGACTTCATCCACACAGCATACAATTCAATTGCTCAATTATAACAAGAAGAGTTGTATGATATTTGCAATCAATTTTACACCATTTTGTTCTTCTTTCTACTCATTGCTATTCATGTAAATTTTATAATTTTAGCAAAAATATATGCAAAAAAATATTCTCCAATTCAACAACTATTATTTATATCACTCTCCAGATTTTTTGCCACCATTAAAATGAACTCACTTCAGGGGCTGAGCCCCAGTGGCGTGGTGGTTGAGTGCGGGGCTGCGCCCCATGGGCTTGGCAGTTGAAATCCAGCAGAGGTTCTCTAGGAGCAAGGCTGTGTAGCTCCCATGACCACAGAGGACAGTGATGCCCCCCCCCCCAACAAACAAACAAAAAAAAATGAACTCAATTCCTCTAAGCAAATAGAGGAACTCAATTCCTCTATCTTCTTTCATGAATGGTAACCATAGGTCGAGCTTGGTTTCCTTTTTTTCCAGTAGTTTTCTTGATATAATATTCACATATTGCACACTTTACTTTCATAGTTAAATTGCTTTTAGAGAATATAAGCATCTTCACAATCAACTCTAATGCTCTTTGCTCCCTTTTGCATTCATTGATCACTCTCCAATCCCCCAAGTCCTTGAACTTTCAACAGATCATTGCATCAGTTATTACCTCAATGCAGCTACTCCCCTGCTACCTAAACTGCAGGAGTTCTAGCAGAAACAATAAACAAAACAGAAACAAGAAAGAAATAATTGTATGTAGTCAAAAATCATAAGAAAGGGTAAACACAAATAGACCACTAATAGTATTTAAAGAGCCAAAAAAGGAAATTAATTTCTTGGACTAATTGGGGGATGTTTAAGCCTAGAGCAAATTCATTTTGGGTCAGGAGAGAGGTCATCCGACCAAGTACCAAATTATAGCAGGGTTCGATCAATGATTCATTTAGCATGAACTGGAGGAGGGTCGCTCCTAATCCAATGTGAATAATGTCTTTAAAAGAAGGGAATGGTTATAAGCATAGACACAAAGGGAGGATTGCTGCTGTTGTTAGTGGCCAGGGAGTCAGTTCCCACTAATCTTGTCCCTATGGACGACAGAAGGAAACACTGCCCTGTCCCGCACCATCCTCACAACTGTTCTTGTAAGTCATCAAGACGGGGCAGCCACTGTCTCAATCCATCTTGTAGAGAATCTTCTTTTCCCCCATCCCTCTGCGGAGCACGATGTTCTTCTCTGAAGAGTCCTTCTCTAAAGAGTTGTCCCTCCTGAAGACATACCCAAAGTGCATAAATCAAAGGCTCATCATCTCTGCCTCTAAGGTGCATTCTAAAGAGTATTTTGGCCGATCCTCTTACAGGACATAATTTTTTGTACTTCTTGTAGTGACTATTACTTTCAATATTCATTATTGCAATCATAATTCAGATGTTCCAATTCTTCTTTGGTCTTCCTTATTCAATGTCCAACTTCCATCTGACTGTGAGCAATTGAAAATATCATGGCTTAGGTCAGGCACACACACCTAAGTTCTCAAAGTAATACCCTTGCTGTCAATATGTTATGGAGGACTTATGCAGTAGATTTACCCAATATAAGGCAATGCAATCATTTGAACTCCTGACTGCTTTTTCTCTGGCATTAATTATGGATGCCAGCAAGACAAAACCCTTGATAGCTTCAATCTTTTTTCCATTTATCATGATGTTATCTATTGATCCAGCTGTGAATTTTTTTGTAACATTGAGTTTTAATTTATACTGATATCAATCATTGATCTTTATCAACAAATGCTTTGTCATAATACATAACTAGAATTATTTATTAACCATCAAGAGTATATACTTGAGCACTTCCACAAGGACCCTGAAAAGAGACTGTCATTTGTTCTAAATTTAGCTCTCCTTAACCATTGAGAGCTTTACCTCATCTCTTGATAAATATCCCAGTCGATGTAGTGGATACTATTCTCTTAATCATTTTCATTATGTAACTGCATGCATTTTTGACAGCTTATTCTTAGCAGCACATAGCGTACATTTAATCCTAAAGTGAGAATTTTATTTCTACTTTGAATGTAGAAATATTATTAATACAAAACCCCATTAACTTCCCCACTTCACAATATATATCTATATACATTTGAAAATGTCACCTGAGGTTTTATGGTTTGCTTTCAACCAGTGAGCACATTTTGAGACATTGAAAAGCATATTAGTATACTATGTGTACCACAATATTCTTTCTTTCTATTTTCATTTCTTTTTTTCCTGATGTTCCAATTTTCCCATTGGCAGTATTTCATTTTCTTTTACTTGTAAGTAATATTTTTACTGGGCATAATGAGTTGTCAGCTGTTATTCTTTTTTCTTAATATTTTAAAGGTGCCAAATAATTTCCTTCTGGCTCGCACTGACAGAGGATGAGCCCATATTCATAGGTATCTCTATGGAGTGACTTTCTGAGCACTCCTTCTCCATTTTTTCCTAATGTTTTCCATTTACTTGGGGTCCTCCTTTTCAATTTTCCAGATATAAGTGTCCCAATGCTGACATGTTCAACGGCTAAAAGTAGAAAAGCAATAAAGAAGGAAAAAAAAACACATCTGCTTAGCTTTCCTTTCTTGGAACTGCAAAGTGAGTCAATGGAGCAGAATTTTTTTTCCACCTGAACGTTTTTATCTTTACAGGTTTATCATTGCTGTTCTCTTACCATCACTCTGCCATCTCTCTCAACTCCACTTCATCAGGACCTACAATCTCAGTGCGGTTAAGTCACAATGACTTTAGAGGGGTAGAATTGTCCTTGTGGGTTCCCAAGACTGTAACTGTTACGGACGTAGAAAGCCTCATTTTTCTCTCATGGAGCAGCTGGTGGTTTCAAACTGATGACCTTATGGTTAGCATCCTACCGCGAAACCACTACGCAACCTGGACTCTTCACCAGAGACTAAGACCCATGATAATGAAGTAAAAACAGGGAGACAAAACCAAAGGAAAATTAACGGAGAAAAAAGAAAAAGAAAGAAGAGAGGGAAGGAAACAGTGAGCAAGGACGGAAGACCGAAGAAGAAAGAGTGGATATTTTACATATGAAGACAATATGAGGAACAAATAGGCTGGGGCTTGCTTGGGGGTGGGGTGGAGCTCTGTTGCCATGGCAGCACGAACGTGGGCAGGTGTGTGCTCTCTGGGGACAGGGAGTAGAGTACCTGCTTAAAAAGCAGAAAACAGACCCCTGGTTTACTTGAGTCTGCCTGATGGGCGCATGTATCCATGGGGCCAGAGCAACATTTAAGAGAGCAAGTGACCCGTTTCGAAGTTCATTAAGTTAAATGTCTTCTGCTTTCTTTTTGATGGAGGCTTTTCTTTATCTTTGTTTTGCCATTGCTGTTTTGGTATGGTTTTTCATTTTGTAAGACTTCCTGCTTATAGAATACAGGATAGATTCATCAGTAGAGACAGTAACTAGGTTGATAAATGTCTCCCGGCATGTAAGAGGAGGCATGGGGGTGGGGTGGCGGCGATGGGGAACAACTAACAACAATGAGTAAAAATGTTCTGAAATTGATTGTGGTGATGACTGCACAGCCCTTCTTCATATGACTGAATGATTAAATTGCATATTGAATTTTATGCTAATAAAATAATATGCTAATAAAATCATGGGGTATCCAGGACAGATGATCCCATTAGACCAGTGGGGAGAGTGGCGAGCCCCAGAGGGTGGAGTAGAAAGGGGAAATCAATTATAAGGCTGTCTATATAACCTCCTCCCTGGGGTGTGGACAACAGGGAAGTGGGTGAAGGAAGACATCAGACAGCGTTCGACAAGACAAAATTATAATAGTTTATAAATTGTCAAGGGTTCACGAAGGAGGGGGAGCAGCGAGGGGGTGGAAAAAGGAGGAGCCAGTAACAGGAGCTTTAGTGGAAAGAAATGTCTTCAGAATGATGATGGCATCAAAGGTACAAATGTGCTTTGCATATAGTTGATGTATGGATGGGTTGTGCTAAAAGTTGCATGAGCCCCCAATAAAACGATTAAAAAAATAATGTGCAAAACTGGGAAAATAAAGGAACATAGATCAAATTAAAATGAAAGAAGTATATTAACATATTTAAACCCAAAACAAACCATAGTCTTGCAGTTTGGATGGAGAGGAGTTGGGCGAGGATGGTATGTGCACATATCTGTGGTTCTGAAGAGGGGCACAAATAGTGGGAGGGGTGCTTGAGAAAGAAGAAAAAGGAAAAATAAGCTAATGGTGAAAAGTGATAGTTAGTGAAGATGTCTCAGTCAAGCTGCTCTCACAGGACCCTGAGATACCAGAAAGAAGAGGGATTTTGTTGGATGACTTGAAATTGGAGCAAGATAAGATCAGCTTTTGCAGCAGACAGGGAGAGGCAGCTGGTGAAGGGGAGCTAGAAACAGTCATAAGGTGTTGGCAGCCGCCACCTTTCAAACTCCTTGTTGTACTGGACATGTTGTTTTCTGGTACCCAGGGAGTGCAGGCTTCCCTCCTGCCAGGACCCCACTAGTATGACTGAAGTGTTTGCTCCCTGCTGACCACATCCCCACCTTCACTCCCACATGCTTTATGCATAAGATGAGTGGTGACACTAGAAAATAAATTTGAACCTCAATATATACATTTATTAAATGAGAAATGTAGAATTTTCTCTTTTGAAAAATATAGAAAGTACAAAATAATTTCCTATTAAAATACCAACAGTACTATTCTAAGTATCTTCAAACATAAATTAGCAAAAGATAAGAATTTCTATAGTCTTTGATATTATAATCCAAACATCAAATAAATAGTAATAACTTATAGATAATTTATGAGCCAGCAGATTTATGGGTTCTTATGTGGGAAATATTTTAATGAGAAATGTTTTTTTTTATAAAAAGCACTCCCAAGATTCATAGTAGCCCTAAATGAAAAACTTCTGGGAGGTTTAACAAACATCTTTCAGTCTTTTATTAAAACAAAAATTTTAATAGCTTTCTCTTGTGTATATCTTTATATATAAACGCCTTTGTTTTATTTTATTAGAATTTATTTTAAATCCCAAGAAAAAGAAAAATAGAGTCCTTTATTCATATTAAGACAAATAGTAAAAGTTAATATAATTAACTTGGCAGTACAACAGCTTAATTTATTATGTTCACTAATAACTTCCATAAGTATCCAATAAGCTCAGGGACTTGTAGTTTTTCTCTAACCATATTATTTTCCTTTAAAAGATATGGTTAAGTCTGATGGGCCGACCCCAATCCCAACTACATGGACAATTTGCCTTCTCCCAGAAGAATTCTCTTCAGAGGACTGAACTGAAGCTATAGCTCAGGGAGAGGGGAATGTCTGATTAGAGCACACAGGTGCAAATGAAGAGGGAGGGAGAAAAAGTGGAACACATCCTGACCCACCAAGTCCTGAGGATGAAATTCCTGCTCAGAAGAGCCAATGCACAGAAAGAACCATAGGGCCAGCCCCACCACCAGAAAAAATGTCCCTCACTGACCCATTGTGCTATGGAGGACAACACCCGAGACGCAGTGTGGAAGTGCGGGGAATTGTGCCTGATCTGACACCACCACGGTGGACAGAGCAATGAACTGCCTAGAGAATATAAAAAACATACTGTGGGACCAAGGTGTGGTGCCCCACCAGACTCAACTGGAAAACACTCATAAAGATCAACAAACTGGCCTTGAACTATTTATAGGCTTTTCTTTTCTTTTCTTTCTTTTCTTTTTTTTTTCATCCTTGGTTTGCTATTGTTGTTGATTGGTTTCTTTTGTTGCTATGCTTTGCTCTGTCTTGTTTTTGTGCATATTATTATTTCTGCAATCTGTAGAAGAAAACAATGGTAATTATGATTCTGGGAAGACATGGGGGAGGGGGAGGCAGGGGAAAGGAAGTGGGTGTCAACATATCCAGGGACAGAACAACAAGTGATCAGAAATCAATGGTGGGGAGGGTATAGGAGACCTGGTAGGGTTTGATCAAGGGCAATGGAACCGAGAGGAATTACTGAAACCCAAATGAAGGTTGAACATGATAGTGGCACAAGATAAAAGTAAAAGGAAGTAGAGGAAAGAATTAAGAGGTAAAGGGCATTTATAGAGGTGCAGGCATGTACATAAGTAAATATGTTTATATATGATGGGGAAATAGATTTATGTGCATATATTTATAGGTGTTGTATTAAGGTAGCATATGGATATTCCACTCAAGTATTCCCTCAATTCAAGAATATTTTGTTCTAATAACCTGGTAACCTGTGATGTCCACCTGACGTGATAGCCAAAGACAAAATGGGTGCATAAGCAAAGGTGGTGAAGAAAGTCGATGGTGACCAGCTATCAAGAGATGTAGTGTCTAGGGTCTTAAAGACTTGAAAATGAACAAGTGGTTATCTAACTGAGAATTAACAAAACCCACATGGAGGCTGCACACTAGTCTATGTGATCATGAAGTATCTATGGGATCAGGTGTCAGGCATCTAAGACCCAGAACAAAAACACTCATATCATTGTGAATATGGGAAGAAAGGAATGGGGACCCAACGTCTATCTGTAGGCAATTGAACACCCCCTCACAGAAGGGCAACAGGAAGAAAATGAGCCAGTCAGGGTCCACTCTATCACTAAAGTAGCCTACAACTTTCCTTTAGTTCTTTAATGCCCCCTCGCTCCCACTATCATGACCTCAATTCTACCTTACAAATCTTGCTAGACCAGAACATGTACACTGGTACTGAGAAAAGCTGGAAACACAGGTAATTCTGACAGATAAAGCCCTCAAGACCCATATTGTGGGTAACCATACCAGGAAGGGAAGGGGAAGATGGGGGGGAGAAAGAGGAATATAATCTTCCTATAACCCTCTAACCAGGGGATGGGCAACAGAAAAGTGGGTAAAGGGAGACAACGGTCAGTGTCAGACTTAAAAAAAAATTACAAATTATCAAGGGTTTCTGAGAGAGGAAGGAGAAGGGAGGGAGGGAGGGGAAAAATGTCATGCTAATACCTAGGGTGTAAGTAGAAAGGGAATGGTTTGAAAATGATGATGGCAATATATGCACCAATGTGCTTGGCACAATGGATAGATATATGAATTGTGATGAGTTGTACAAGCCCCTGATAAAATGATTAAAAAATAAATAAAAATAAAAGAGATGATTAAGACATTCAACTTATATGATGGGACAAAACTCAATGAGATTCTCAATAGGATGTGTTTTATAAATATGTCTTTAAAGGAATGGTGTGTTACAAATCTGGCAGAATAAAATCTTGGAAAAAAGCTGTTATTTAAAGCATTTAGATATAATCACACAACTGTCCATCTATTAATTCACTAGTGTCCTTTAATAGAACTAAATACTGGAGAGTTAACAGACACAATGCTGAAAATGGTTTCTCACAAATAGCAGGTATTAGTCTTGCCAAATATACATTATTATTTAAAAGTATATTTTCTGCCACAGGAAATGAATCATCTTTTATGTCCTGGGACCATAACCATTTGTATAGAATACACATAGTCTTTTTTGCTTGTCATTGAAATAATGATTCCTTGTGAGGATATGGGTAATATTAGAAGACAAATGCATAGTACTAGAGAGAGCAACTGGAAACAAGGTTAAATTAATGTATTTTAAACCCTTCTGGTCTTCAGTATCTTAATAAAGGGTGTGTTAGGAGCACCTGAACATTAGTCACATATCCTCAAGTGCACCCAGGTTCATTTTTCTAGGCCTCCCAATTTTTGTTTGTTTTTTGAGCATCACTGCCCTCTGGTGGTGGGAGTAGGCGGCCCAGCCTTTGCTCCTGCGGATCCTCTGCTGGAATTGAACCTCCATCCCAGTGGGCTGCAGTCCCGCGCACAACCACTACGCCACCGGGGCTCAGGCCCGGCCTCCCATTTTTAAGGTTGGTTTTATAGTGTGTCTGGAGAAATTGATCGAAACGTGCTTATTTGAAGTGCAATCTCCTGCCGCCCTCTGGGCCAGGGATCACCTACTCAGAAGCCTGGTACCAGGAACATTTCCTGGTAATGTAGACAGGGAGCGAATCCTTCCTTTGTTCTAAGTCTGCTTCCTTACAGAAGGAAGGTCTAGGTGCCCGGTGAGCTCCCCTGGATCTGCCTAAGCGTGCACATCACACAGAAAGAGTTATTGTGAGGTGTCCTCCAGTTGATTGTGATGCATAGCCAGACTGGGTACAGCACAAGGAAGCATTGTTCAATCGTGTGCCATCTTCACAAGCATGCTTATGTGAGCCCGTCTTTACAGCCCAAACTGTGGCAACACCTCTCTCTCAAGGTCTTCCTCTTCATTTTGTTACCATTCACTTTTATTGCCTCACTTTCCTACCCGTTGTCATTTCACAGTAACTCATGTTGGGAGAAAGGCCAGGCTTTCGATTCCCATGAAGAATCACAGGCTTGGAAACTGACAGCGGAAGTTCTAGCCTGTTCTATAAGGAAGCTATGCGTGAGAATTGACTCAGTGGCGGTGAGTCTGAGTGACTTCTGTGTTCCCGGCAATGCTGGAAGACATGCCACTAGTATTTAGAATACCAGGACAGTAATCCCTGGTGAATACATTTTAGGAGAACGTCCAGATTTCTGAGGGATTAGCCTCTGAGAACTATAAAGAGCGGTAGACTATTGTCTGATAGAGTGCTAGGCAATGAGCCACTCTGCTTGGAAGGCACTGAAAATCAAACCGGGGAAGATCCATCTCCTCAAAGCAGAGTTTGCCTAAAGAACATAGATGGAAGGCAACTTTCAGGACCTGCTGATAAGGTATGATTCAAAGTGAGAAGAAGCATCTGTAAGCATCCACCAGTAATTAGAACATGGAATGTACAAAGGAAAATTCCGTTGTCAAAAACAGAGTGAAATGCAGGAGCTCAGCTTGCTAGGCACTGAAGAGCTGAAATGAATGGATCCAGATTCTCCTCCATTGAGCAGGCATTTGGTTTCCTAGGCTGGGAATGACAAATCATCATTGAAAAGAGCATCTCAAGGTCTAGCTGGAAGTAAAATGCTTTATGCAATAAGATAATACCAATTTTTCCACAAGGAAGACCAGTTTACACAACTTCTATCAAATTTACCCACTGATAACTAAAGTTAATGGTGAAGAAATTGAAAAGTATTAGCAACTTCTTCATTCTGAAATTGATCAAACATAAAATCTAGGTGCATTGGTAATTACTGTTGATTGGAATGCAAAAATATCTTGGGGATAAAAGCAAAGATGAAATTTGCCTGACAGAAATTTGCAAGACCAGAGGCTTCTTCATTTTAAATACCATTTTTCCAACAACATAATGGCAAATATACACATGGACCCTGACAGATGGTCTACATCAGAATCAAATTGACTGCATCTGTAGGAAGAGATAAATGAGAAGCTCAACTCAATATTTAGCCAAGACAAGACCAGAGGCTAACTGTGAAATAGACCAACAATTAATCATCTGCTATCTTAGTGTAAGTTGTAGAAAATTAAACATGAGTAAAATATACGTGGTGATGTCTGATCATCCTCCTTCAATTTAATACTCTGAATGTACTTCTAAGATTCATTGTTTGTTTTCTCCTGCATTCCATGACATCCAGCCGATTTCATTTATATACCTGTTCCCAATGAAGCAGGAAATGACACGTCCTTCAGCAAGTTATAAGGACATAGGGCAAAAAGGCAGGCCTAAGAGTGTGCATCAAAGACATTAGACATGAAATGAAATAGATCTAGGTGATAATCCTGGGACCGTGAGCTTCAGAGGAAAACACAGAAGTAGGTTGGATATTGAGTACAAGAGTGCTATTAAAAATAGCAGAGAGAAGATGCAGATAAGCAAGTTTTTAGCTACTTTAGAGATTTAGAGCCAAAAGCAATTTGATTTGCTTTAGACTAGTATAAGCATCCACCCCAGTTGCAAACCATGAACGAGGTGAGATCCTTCCTTGTCCCTCACACGCTCCTGGTAACCAAAGGATTGGCCATGCCTTTTTCTCACTCACAGTGTGGCTGGGTACACTAGCCCTGCACATCCGCCGCTCTGTGTGAACTTAGGGCCACGTCCTTGGAGATGGAGTTTCTGGTACACCCTTCTCTTATCTGGTGATCTTATCAGAAGAATAGAATGTGGCTATCACCTAAGATGAGTTATAGTGAATTGTTTAATTAATATATACACACACATATACACGTAGTTATGAATAAGAGTATGTATTTGCTTATCAAAGAGAAATAGTTTATACTGACTAATTATTAGTGCCAAAAATTTTCACTTTAGTCCACAACTTCACCAGGACTCAAGGATTAAGACCTCTGAACACACTGCTGATTAGGCAATACAGGGCATCTGCACATTCTTCCTGCTTCATGAATGCCCAATAATTTTTCTTTTCTAGAGATAAAACTCATATTTTGATTGCATGTCCTCTAAACTCAAAGAACATATTAAGAATTGAAATGTTAGAGGTAAACTATTGAGGGCATATGGGAAAATCTGGCCTTACAGAACTAAAATATATTTAGAAAAACAAGAAGACTATGCCTAAGTAGTCAATTAACAATAGAATAATTCAATACACTAAGGCTAGTTCTATAACTAGAAGGTTTTCTGGTATGGAGAGATGAAATTATTGGTTTTCTAAGAATAGATTTGATGTCAAAGGTTAAGTTCTTAAGCTCACTTATGTTAGAGATACTCTTAGGCTCTCAGTGTGAATCTAGTTGTTTTCACTTTACACAAAACACTTGAATATTAATACATTGTTTTGTTTTGTTTTGTTTAAAACTCTCTATCATTTTATTGGGAGCTCATACATCATTTTTCAAAATATATAAATACTTATACTGTGCCAAGCATCTTCACATGCCTGCTGTCATAATCATTCTCCAAAAGTCCACTTTTCCACTTGAGCCCTTGACATCAGTTTCTCATCCTTTCCCCTCCATTCCTGATACCCCCTGCCCATCAATATTTTATAAATTATTATTGTTTTGTCATATTTTACATGGTCTGATATCTCCAGTGGCAGTCATGTGCTTATGTTAATTTTATGATTGAAATGTAGGGATGGAGTCTAGCCTGTTAATCTGGAGATAGCCATTGAGTAGCGAATGAGGCCGCTATGTGGGCATGGCTTTCTCTTGAGACTTCTGGCAAATCTCTCAATATTTCCCTCATGAAAATGAGAGCTATCTTCCCCAGTTGTTGGGAGTTAGTCTCAGAGACGATGAATCATGGACAAGACAAGCTGGCAGCGTCTGAGAAGCTGGAGGAGCCAGCAGAGAGACACACAGCTTTGCCCTGATGGAGCCAGAGCTCTGAAGCTGGGGCAGCCAGATGGAGACCTCTGCCAGCGATGAGTTGCTTCTGCTGTTGATGGACCCTGAGCCCTGGAGGCGAGGTGCCCTGTCAGAACCAGGATTCTGCACCTGCTGAACTTTGACTTCGTGAAGAAGGAAACTTTATGGACTGATTTCGGGCATATGAGTTAATATCGGACTTGTGACTGAGCTGGATGGGCTGGGATGCTTTCTCAATGTCCTGTTCCCCTTGAATATAACCCCATTCCTTATATCCATATTCGTGTCTTTGAAATTTGTTCCTCTAGTCTACCCGGACTAACACATCTCCCCTTGCCCATTCCTCCCATGTCTGTCCTCCCAATAGGAGGCCATATGTAGATCCTTCTAGTTGGCTTCTCCTCTCTACCCCACTTTCCCACCACCCATCCAGTAGCTCCACTCTTACTACTGGCCCCAAGGGGTTCATCTGTCCTGGGTTCCCTGCATTTCCATTTCCCATCTCTACCAGTGTTCCTCTTGTAGAGTTGGGATGATGATAGTTGCGGGGAGGAAGCCATCAGGAACTAGAGGAAGGTCGTTTGCTTCATCGCCACCTCACTGCACCTTGACTGGTCTGTCTCCTCCTCACAACTCCCCTGTAAGAGGGTGTCCAATTACCCACAAGTGGGCCTTGGGTCTCCACTCTGCTCTCCGCCCCCCCCCCCATTCGTAGTGATGTGATCCTTGAGGACCATGTACAGAGGATCAAATTGAGAACAACAGAAAAGATCACATTAAAACTTTAAATGTTAATAAGCTTATGTAAATGAGAGGTATGACAACGCAGAAAACATGGTGAGAACCTTTGGACAAGAGAAAGTATGTAATCTATACCACTAGCTCATACATGCTGAAACTAATGAGTTAATGTAGTTTTATTGTGAACATTCTCAACAGCAGAATACTTAATTAAAATGTAGATTAAAAAATAAAAGGAAACTTCTTCTAGTTCAAAGTTATCAGCTATTTTCACTTCTGAGCGGTGCAAGATAATTGCTTTTGGACACAGATCAGAAAACTAGTCTCACAGAACAAAGATTAGGAAACCAGAGTGTTCCCAGATTAAGTAAGCATTCAAAATGCAGAAATATCTAAATAGAGAGAACAAGGGGCAGTGATGGGGCAGAAGCAGGCTAGGAATCCAGACAGGAAACAGGAACGTGAAAACTAAAACTGAGGCAATGATGCCTGAACTAGGAAGATTTTAACATCATTGTAGGAATGGTTGTGGTGTCCAGGAAAAGTGTAAATCCCCAGAGAAGCAGTGATTAATGGACATGTAATAAGACATTATAACAGTGGGAAATTTTCTAGCACTGAGGTGTTTACATTGATATTGATAAGTCACTGTTTGGTAATTTGTAAAGAATTGCTATGCAGGAAGTTGCTGCTCATTACTAACTGACCAATGCTCCTTTTTATCATCTTACCCTACAATTACAACCCCTTCCTTACCCAAAAAAATTTATCCTGTATTATAATGGCATAATAAAGCATTTTATCTAATTGGGATATATTGGAGAAATGAGATAATAATACAATTATAGCAGGTTGAAATTCAAGAATAAGAGTCTGACTTGTTCTCTGTGGTGCAAGGAATTAACACTTTGCAGCTGCTAAATGAAAGAGCAGAGATACCAACCTCCCAAGTTACTGCAAACATAAGGCCTGTTAATCTCCTTCTAAAAATCAGCCAAAAAAATGTATGGATAAAAAGTATCCAAACCTGCTTTGCACAGGTTTTCTATGAGTTGGATTTTGATTTGATGCCAGTTAGAATCAGCATGGTCAATAGAGAAAGTACATTTGTTGTTTTTTTAAAATAATAAATAATAAAAAGCAAAGAATTTAATCAAAAGTTCTAATGATACTAATGCCATGAGTAAGTTATTCAAATAAGATTTTTAAAAGCATGGCATTTTTTGTTGGGCTTTTAGACAAAACTTCAATATTTCTTCTCTCTGCTAAGTAGGTCTGTCTAGCTCTCTTCGTAAACTGGAACACAGCAAGAGAGGGAACCTCCAGTTGGTGTCTTTTCTCATAATGAACTTGATGCTCAATGCAGAGTATCACCGTTCAGCAGGAAATCATTAGCACTCAGGACGTGGATCAAACTGTCCTAACCTTTCCATTTATAGTGGATTTTAAATGACCATACAATGATTTATTGCTGAAGGTAATTCATAACAACACCATGCTACCCAAAGTCCAATAATCTCTGAAGAACTATCACATTGATAAATAGCATTCATATTTTGGCAGAGTAAGTGGATTACTGACAATGGTGTACATTCTTTGCAGTTAAAAGTAGTCTACTTTGACAGAAGACGAACAGGAAGATGAACAACGGAGTCCAATCAAGGACTCTTGGCTAAAACATTGAGGCATAGCTCTGAGTGCTAGGCAGGTTGGGGATTGGATTGAACTAGCTAATGTGATACATTCTTTATAAACTTTTAAATAGCTTTCTTTCTGAGAGTTTAATAGAATAGATTGATATGACACATTAAAATAAGTATAGCTATGATGATACTTATCTCATGGGGTGAAGAGCTCATGCTTACATTGATTTTCTGTAGCGGCATCTGCAGAATGGAGAGCACTTGCCTATTCTCCACTCTTGCATGGCAGGGATAGCGTGGCGCAAGATTGTCCACTCTGGCTTGCTCTACTTGGCATTTCCTAATCCAAGACCTATCGCCATAGAGTCTCTTCAAGGGATTAAATTGCCAATAAAGCTCCAAATCCTGTGAAAAGAAGATGTAAAAAGTATCACAAACTACATCTTGAAAAGAAAAGGATACAATGTGAAATAACAACTTTGCTCTTGCTGGACTTGGAGACAGTATGCTTCACTGTGGATAGAGAAGAGAGAAATATGTGATGATGCCACTAATTGCATTTTATTTTACTATTTTGGAATCATGGAAGCTAACCTGCTAGACTGCTGCTAAATGCTGAATGGATGCTGCTAAATGAATGATTACTAGACTTGTTTTGGTTGGTGTGTATGTTTTTTGACATCTCTTTCTATCCATAATTATGTCATTTTGATTACTATCACTATAAAATTACATCAAAGCCACTATATTGTACTTTTCATATAATAGAAATCATGACCGTTTTATTGATTTCCACATCATCATTCACCATTGGAATACTGGACACCTAATTCGTGCACAAAGCATATTTTCTAGTGAAGAATGAAAGTCATAAACAATCTATTTATTCCTATCATTTGAAATAAGTTATCTATATAATACTTTTGACTCCATAAAAGGCCAAAATTCATGCCAAAGTGGAAAGCAGTGAAAGGAAATGATTGTCCAACTGAAATCTCCAGTACACCTGACAGAGTGATCAGAATGAGAATTTGGATGTGTGCAATGATGGTTAAGCAAGACAGAATTTTGCAAGACTAACAACTTCTTCATCACAATGCCTCTCCTTAAAAACACACAAGGCGACGATTCATGTGAATTTCTCCAGATGAAATACACAGAGAGAAAGCTGACTACATGGATGGGAAAAAATGATCTAGTAATTCAGCTGCTAAAATCAGGCTGCTGACTGTGGAACAGACCATCAATTGTCCATATGCATTTCAGGCTAAAGCTGAAGAAAATTGAAAAAAAAATCCATGACAGCCATAATATGATCCTAAATTTTTTTTTGGGGGGGGGGGAGGGGCATCGCTGCCTCTGGTGGTCGTGGGCGCTACTCAGTGCCCCTCCTGAGAGCCGCCGCTGGATTTGAATCGCCAAGCCCGCGGGCTGCAGTTCCGCACTCAAACACTTATGCCACCAGGGTTCAGCTCTGATCCTGAATTTTAAAAGCATGTCAGAGAAAGATTTTATGTATTTAACACAAATGACAAAAGACATGATGAATTGTGGGAGGACATCAATAATATCACATATGAAGAAGGAAAAAGGACATTAAAAACACAAAAAACATGAAAAGATAATGATGTCAAAAGAGATTTTGAAATATGCTCTTACACATAGATTATTCAAGACATATTGAATAAATAATGAAGTCAAGGAACTGAACAGAATTTTTCAAAGGGTAGCTAAAGAAGACAAAGTAAACTTTCATAATAAAATGTGCAAACACCTAGAATAGAAAATCAAAAGGAAGAGCACTCTCAATATATCTGAACTTAAAAGACCTAAACAAAATATTCACGTCTCAAGTTGCAACATTAAAAGACTCTACAGTCAGGATATGAATCTTGAAGCTAGCATCAAAATACATTGGAAAGAAAGCAGAATTATGGTACTAAAAGTACTAGTCAACATTCAAACATTTGAAAAGCTACCACATGTACAAGAACCAATGGTGCTAAAGGAAGAAGTCCAAGCCATACTGAAAGGCATTTGTCAAAAACAAGGTTCCAGGAAATGGAGTACAAAATTTAAATGTTTCAAGAAGCTGATGAGTACTAGACACATTCAATATTCTATGCCAGGAAATTTGGAAGACTGCTCTTCAACCAACTGCATAGAACTGTTCAATATTTGTGCCTATTCCAAAAAAAGGAGAGTCAACATAATGCCCACATTATAGAATAATATCACTGATATTGCATACAAGTAAAATTTTGCCGAAAGTTATCAAACAATTGCAGTGGTACTTAGACAGCTTCCATTTCTGTCAGGTAAAAAGAGGATGTACAACAAAAGGCATTACTCTACATGTCAGATGGATCTTAGTTGCAAACAGAGAGTACTCAGAAAGACATTTACTTGTACTTTATTGACTTTGCCAAGACTTTTGACTGTGGGGATCATAACACACTAGGCACAACCTTGAGAAGAGTGGGCATCCCAAAACACTCCATGGTGCTCAGATAGAATGGGTACACGTACCAAGAGGCAGTTGTGTGAATTGAACAAGGGAATACTTCCTGGTTTGAAATCAAGAAAGGTGTGTGTGTCAGGGTTCTATCTTCTCACCATATGTATCCAATCTGAATAAATAATCAGAGAATCTAGATTCTATGAAGAACACTGTGGATTGGAGGGAGGCTTGTTTATAATATGCTATAAACAAATGACACAACTTTGCCTGCTGCATGTGAGGAGGACTTCAGGAACTTGCGGATGGAGATCAAGGATTGCAACCTTCAGTATGGATTACTATTCAATCTTAGGAAGAAGAAGATCCTCACAACTGGATCAATAGGTAGCATCATGATAAATGGGGGGAGAGAGGGGGTAGATAGAAGTTGTCAAAGATTTGAGTTTGCTTGGATCCACGCCCATGCTCATGGAACAGCAATCTAAAGATCATATGACACATTGCATTAACTAAATCAAATACATAAGACCTCTTGATAAGTGCTGAAAAGCAAGCAAGTTCCCTCAAGGACTAAGGTATGTCTGACCCAAACCACAGTATTATTAATTGTCTTATATGCATGTGAAAGTTGGGCATTGCATAAAGAAGACTGGACATGAGCTCATGAATTTGAATTATGGTGTTGATGAAAATTATTGAAAGGACCATAGGCTGACAGAAAACAGACCAACTGTGTTAGTCCAGGTAGGCTAGAGAAACAAATTCATAAACACTCACATGGATATAAGGGAAAGCTTTATATACAAGAGGAATAGAACATTGAGAAAGCATTCCAACCCAGTCCAGCCCAAGGTGATAAGTCCAATATTAGCCCATATGTCTATAAAACTTATGCAGCATGTGCAATGACACCAGGGCAATCACAGGTCAGTGGGTGCAGAGTCCTGTGTATCGAGCTGGGGTAGAAGCATCCAGGAACTGGCAGGAGTCTCCCCATGGCTCCTCATTTCCAAGCCTCAGGGTCCATCAGCAGTATCTTTTGGCAGTAGATACTGCATTTCAGCATTAGCAGGGGTCTCTCTGTGGCTCCTCTGGCCCCAGAAGTCTGGATCCGTCAGGAAAAGTCCATGTGGCTTCTCCTTCAGCTCCTCCAGTCTCCAGAAATCAGGATCAATAAGCAAGCTGTCATCTTATCTTCTCTTCTCCAATTGGGAAATATCACAAGACTTCCCAGAATCCTCAGGAGAAAGCTATGCCCACACAGAGGCCACATTGGCTATCCCCAGATTGACAGGCTAGATTCCACCCCTAGACTCCCAATCATGAAATCGACACAAGAGTACATGACTGCCACACCAATACATCAAGAATCTTCATTAGAAACAGAGTGGGTAAGGCATCTATTACAATTTTAGTGTGCCAGCAAGAGATACAAATTCTTGGGAAAAGATAGCACACTTGGTAAAACTGAGAGACAGCAAAAAGAAGACCCACAGAATGAACTGACACAGTGGCTGCAAAGATGGGGTCCCATGTAAGAACAATTGTGAGGGTGGTGCAGAACTGTGTTGTCTTTTTCATCCTGTTGTACATAGAGGGTTGCTATGACTAGAAACCAAGACAAAGACATTTAAAAACAATAACCTTATGTTCTCTTACTTGTGTTAGTGGCTTAGAATTCACATATCATATTATTCAATAGTTCAATCACATCAAGCAGATTTGCACAATCATCACTGCAATTTTAGGACATTTTCTTCATTTTTTAAACTATTTCAAATAATTCTATTAGGACTTAATGCAGACATCATGCCATTCCATGGTTAAATCATCTTTCAGTTGCTACCACGATCAGTTCCGGAACATCTTCTTCCTTCTCCTACTCCTTGACATCAGCTTGTCACCACCTCCTCCCTCCCCTGCCTACCCACCAGGAATCTTTATTCTATTTATGGTCTCTATAGATTCCTCCATCCTGGGTATCATATAAATATGATTTGAGATTAGGAGAAAGAAGGCAACTTATTGAAGGTGTGTATTTTCATTTTCCTATCTCATTCCTTGTCTATATGTGTGTCCTTAGAAGAAAACAAAGGTTGCTTGGAAGCTCAAGATTGTGGCAAGAAATATAGGACATCAAAATGGCCTTATTGATACAAAAAAAGTCTTGGAAAATAGCCCTCCTCCCTGATTGAAGGCTCTTAAAAGCTCCTGTTGAAAACCCACCTGGTCATCAAGTCCACCCTGATGCATAGTAACATAGTATCTGGAAAGTGTCCACAGAAAAATATATTTTTAGATGTCTTCTATCTAATGAGCCCCCTGTCTAGCTACCTCTCCACATTCCTTATTCAGAACAGTAAGTATTTTGCTTAAAGTTCACTATGATTAGAAATTCAGTTAATAGCAATGGGTTTAGTGGGAAAAAATAAACTGTTTTGACAGCTAAAAGAAAAGCTCTCAGGGGCTGAGCCTTGGTGGTGTAGTGGTTGTGCGTGGGACTGTGGTCCACTGAGTTGGAGGTTCAAATCCAGCTGCAAGGCTGGGACTCCTACTCCGACCACCAGAGGGCAGTGATGTCTCCTCCCTCCCAAAAAAGAAAAGCTCTCATTGCAGGGTAGACCAGAGCCTGGGCACAGGAACAGATAAGAGAGAAGAGCTCAGGATACATGGAATTCAGGAACCAGAATAGGAGTATACATACTTTAAGGGTAGGGAGAAGGTGGAGAGGGGAGGAGAAGAAGGGGGAACATACCTCAATGATCAACACATAAACACACACACACACTCCAGGGGGGCAATGACTGACAGACATTATGGGGGAAGGGAGAATGCGGTCGGTGTAAAATATTAAAATAAAAATAAATTATAATTTACCAAGGGTCACCAGGGGAGGAAAAAAGAGAAGTGGCGGCCAAGGGTTGAATAGAAAGTAAATGCCTAGATCCTACTCTCACCATGGCAGTGAGGTGAAGAAGAAAAATGGAAAACAAATGCCTAGAAGATAATGATGGCAACATATGTACAAATATGTCTGATACAATCAGTGTATGGATTGCCCTAAGAGCCCCCCCAAGAAAATGATCTTTTAATAAAAAAGTAGTAAATTTAATTGTTAATCATAACTTGAGAGCAAAACTTCATTTAACAAATAGAGGTTTCTGGTTTTAGAAAGTTAGACAATTTTTCTGAGCAGTAAAGCATCCTGTATTTCCATATTTGATGTGCATAAAGGGATGTACAGTTTCCAATTCAAAATAATTATTTTCAGTTTATACAGGACTTCTTCCTGAAATTTAAAAGTCCATTAAAACATTATCAGAAAGCCTTTCATGTTTCAAATCTAAACTTCAGAGTTCCATTCCAGAAAGAAAAATATGAAGGACAAGAAGCAAAGCGAATCCTTGAATTCACACTTATTAAGTGGTTAGGAAAATTGTTAACTTCCATTAATGCAATTTTATAAAGAATTTTTTCATATGTGCCACCTACACATGTGAAAAGATTGAGAGTAAGGAGTGTGCATTATGTTTTACATAGAACTGCTATGTACAGGGTAGGGGTGGGGGACTCAGGGTATTAACTGTACTATGACTGAGATAGAGAAAAATAATACAGTAAAATTGTCACTGAAAAAATAATGATAATTTGTAAGTTATTAAAGGTTCGTTGAAGGGGGATGTTTCAAGAACAATGATGGCAACAAATGTACAAATGTAGTCTGCATACAATTGATGTATGTCTTGATCATGATAAGAGTTGTATGAGCCCCCAACAAAATGATTTTTTAAAAGAATGAAAAAATATCACTAGAACCATTTTTATATGATAAAATAGTCCATGTAAGTCGATGTAAAAAAACAAACAAAAATTTAGATGTGGAGTTTCTCCATCTGAATCTGCATTGTAGCCCACTTGCCCTTAATCCCCAAGTTAAGCAATAAGCCTCTAAACACTATCCATCCAGTACTATCTTCTGGATGCGAAAGGTATTTTTTTTCTCTCTCAAACATGCAGCCCAATCACCCCATTAGCAAGTAATGATGTTTGGCAAGTCCACTACATATATCATGACACATACATTTAATTTTGAGGATTTTGCTTTCAATGATTCCTATAGAGTGTGCTGACCTAAGAATAAATAGAGGGCTGTGATTGAATATTGAATTGTACTCCACACACAGAAGTTGTTTTCCCTATAGCATACAGATATATGTGATGCCAAATATAATTACTTGCTTCAAAAGAACCTCAGTAGCATAGTGAATGAAATGCTGGTCAAACAGAAGTTAGGGGTTTAAAGTCAGCAGTCAATTGGGGGGAAAAGATAGAGACATCTGTTTCTGTAAATATTGCTCTCCTTAGACTCTGCCAATCCCACTCCAAACCCTAGCTACATTGCCTACAGCAGAACAAAAGAGTGCCTGCCCAAGTCCCTGCCACCCTCATATCTGCTCTCAAGTGTGAGACCACTATTGTTAATGCACCTCCTTGAGGTGTTTATTCCCTTTCACTGTCCTTCTTTCCAACACAGTGCCTCTTCAGAGTTCAGGAAACATGCCCAGACACCATGCCCAAAGTATGTGAGACAAAATTTGTCCTTCTGCGTTTCAAGGAACATTCTATGTGTACTTCTTTAAGACAGATTCATTCATTCTTCCAGCAAATTGGTGATATTTTCAAATTCTTCCAATGCATCAGTTCTTTGTTAGAGTTCTTTATTCATTTCCCAGAATGGATCTAGTGGTGCACCTTACGTCTCAAAGTGACATCTTACATTTTAATGAGGTCTTTGCAGCAGGATTTTGTTAATGCAATAGATCATTGGTTTCTTAACTACTGCTTTCATGAACATCAATTATAAATGCAAGCAAATGAACTGTTTTCTTCATTTATCAACCTGCTATTTATTTGACCTATTGTAAAAATTTTCGGTTTCAAACTCTTATGGTGCAAACTATTCTGGAGTACTTGATCTTCATCAATAAATGCTCTGAGTTGTCTTTTTACATTCAGCCAAAGGACTGTTTTGGGTTTTTTTTTTTTTGCACTTTACAGGTTGTTAATAAGCTTCTTCCTAGCTTGATGTCATTTTCTTCTTCATATAGGTCCACATCTTGCTTTGCTCGCTGTATGGGTTGAATAAGTGTGGTGAAAGGTCACAGACTTGAAGCAGACCTGTTCTGAATTTAAACTTTGAAAAAGCCATAAGGAAGTTCCATCCTAAGTTTAATTAAAGGTTCAGTTTTTATTTATAAAATATGGTTAAGTATTTGTACAAGTCCTAAATACAAGTAGCAAGATCACAAGGTTTTAGCTGGAAAAGTTCTCATCTTGCACTGTTCATTAAATAGACTATGAAAAATCATGACTCCGAATGATTAACTTTCAAATACTCTTTTTTTCCCCGGGAGAAGACAAGAGTAATGTTTAAAGAAATCTAGTTCAATGATGAGAGTAGGAAACCCAATTTAGGAGATCAAGGGGTTGTCACTAGAAAGGAAAGAGAAAAGAGGGGGGGATCTAGTGTTTCAAATGTGGAACTCTGTTCCTGGTGGACTCAGTGTAATACAGTTCCGAGTATGTGAATATTCCCAGCAAAACAGTCTCTGAAAAGAGCCCTCAAATCATTCCAAAGGGCTTGACAATTTTGACAATAAATCACCTGGTTCAAATCTGTAGTTTTTTGCTATTAGTCTATAATTTTTAGATGTATTCATAATAAAATATTATACCATCAACTACCTCATTGAGTTTGAGGATATTAATAGCCATAGGGGAAAGTAGCTGCCCCATGAGAGATATATGGTCACTTATTTTATTGACCTTTCTTTTCAAGATCCAGGAAATATTGAGCAGAAATAATTTTAATCAAAAACTAGCACATTTGAAAATGAGCATGAAAATATTTATTCAATATAAATTTCATGTTTATTATCTGCATTGATGTAAAAATGAAAAGTGTCCTGTGTGATATTTGTAGGTTACAGAATATCCTGGAAAATTTTGCCTAGGGTCAACAATTTAGGGATTACTCAATTCAACATATTAACATCAAATCTTGTGTATTTCTCCTGATATCCATCATTGATGTAAACTTTCCCATACCCAATCATTTAAAAATGGAAAAAAGAGTATTCCTAGTAAAAATATGACAATAGAGATAAGAATATTTCCTTTCAAACCAAGCCAAGCCCTCTGAATATAGTTGCTGGGAAAAATACATCTTATTCTCAAACTTCATTTCTTATGTCATGTTTAAGAAAGTGATAAATTGTTGCTTGGGGGATATTTTTCCTTGGCTCAAAAAGAATGATCTCTACCCTTAGCTTGCATAAATTTAGAATTGGAAACAAGACGTGAAAGCTTTAGTTTCCTTGCAAGATAATTTACTGTGATGCTTTGATAATTTACAGGGCTATTTCAGGCCACTGATAAAAAGGCAAAGCCATCCTTGTCTTTAGTATCAGCAGGATTTAAATAGATCCCAGTTGGTGACACATTTGGTTAACTGAATTGAGTCAAACTTTTCAAATGTGTAAATTTAAAGCCGCTCTTAAAACCTCAGAGAGACTGAGAGGAGACCAATAAATGGATATTAATGAACAAAAATTAAATTGAAATTGAGTTTTAAGTAGTGCTTCCAAAGATGGAGCTCTCCGATTTTGGAGAATTTACTCTCACCTCAGAGATGTGCTTCTTCTCTCCAAGAATGAGATGCCTGCAGAAATTCCATGGCCCATCTCACTCATCTCAGAACCAAAGTAAAGGGAATGACGGGGAAGGGTTGCTTGGCAATATATTCCCCTCCCCTGAGTTTGGTTGTGAAAATCCCCCCAATCTCTTATTCTATTGATTATATTCCTTCAGATTCTGCCTGAACACTTAAATTTTTCTAGAGGAAATTAGAGACAGTGCCTTAGAATGCATAAATCTAGAGTGCAAAAAGATTCTTTCACCTGGGGTTTCAGGATCCATTGCCCACTGTGTACATGAAAGGGACACTTTTTATAGCCCAGTGGTGTGGGTAGGACTGTCCCAGGTACATCTGTCCAGTCACTGCTGGATGATTCAAAATATGCAAATGTGCTTCCTTGTCTGCCCTTATGTTACACATAGTGTGCACTCAATTCTCAAGGTTTCATAAGACTCATTCTCAGATGTGTGCAGTGGGGTTTCACTCCAGATTCTCCTAAAAATAAGAAAAAATAAAAATTCTGTAAAATACCCCTTATATGATGTTTTCCATTGACTTACTATTACAACATGGATGTTCTATCAATTTTTAAAATGGCCCCACTCCTTCCATGATTATATAAAAAAAGGTTTTTTAAGCATAAATATGAAAAAGAATAATATATGTTCCCTAGTGAGCTCATAGTTTTGAATTTTCCAAATGTGAGGACTATTTTAATTCTTCATTGCAAACAGCAAAATAATTTAATTATAACAGAGAGAGAGAGAGAGAGAGAGAGAGAGAGAGAAATTTCTGGTTTAGAGCAATTGAAGCAACTAACATTTGGTATTGTGTTCCCATAGTTCCTCACCATCTTTCTAGTGGCTCCCTCTTTGCTCACGCTGCAGTATAAAGGTGTTTGCATCTCTAATTCTACTACTGCATTATGGAGGTTTTGAAATAACACACTGCTTGCTCTTTTTTTGTATATGCCTAATCTTCGAGCCTGTTCCTTAACCCTAGTGCCTTGCAAAAAAATGCTTGCACTTGTTTGCAGACAGTCATTGATCATGACTAAATTAATAAATTATTACCTTAACACCTGCTATCCCTGATAGCTATCACATAAGAAATTCCAGCTCTTCACACTGGTAACTTTGTTGTAAAAAACCCCTATTTGGTATCATCTCTGGGGCATCTTTCTGCTTTGCATTCATACCATTTCAGTTGTTGGCATGTAGCTTCATTTTTCATTCCATCTAGGGTCATTAACACCATGCCCTACATGTGGATAGCCATATCTGACCTCTCCTGGTTTCCCTATTGTCCCAAGGCAAGTTTCAGACAAACCCCTTTGTTTCATTTTTCTTTACCTAGTTTGACACCAATACTTCTTCCATGGCCCTCTACTTCTATGTTGGGTTTGATTATTCATTGCCATGGCCACACAGAACTCATGGGCAATATTAACAACTAAGGAATTTATTATGGGAGTTAAGAGGATGCCACAAGCTGTTGATAGGCTAGAATATATTTGTATTAAATTAAATTTGTATTAAATTTGTATTAAATTTGCCTTTTGATATATTTTATACTTATTTTGGTATTTCAAAATGCTTTCTAAAAATTGCTTTCTACTTTCATTTTGGTTGAGGCTTTCCTCTGTTTCATTGGTGATTGCTGCTGGACCACCTTTGTCCTTGTTTTGTATGTGTTTGCTTCTATGGAGAAGTCAGGATGGGTGGATCAAGGAACAGCAGCAGAATTGATAATTACATGGAGCACAAGAGGGTAGCTGGAGATGGAATGTTGTCAACAGCATTGATTAAAAGAAGGGATAAATAAATGTTCCAAAGTTGATTGGGATAATGAATTTACCAACATTTTCAATTAGATTGAACTAGAGAAAGGTATGATATGCTAAAACTGTGTGATATGTTTTAAAGACATCATACATCTTTGAAAGAATGCTCTCTTTAAAAAAATCATTTTATTCGGGGCTCATACATTGCTTTTCACAATAAATAAATACATATACTGTGCCAAGCACCTTCACATGCCTGCTGCCATCATCATTCTCCAAATATTTGCTTTCCACTGGAGTCATTGATATCTGCGTTTCATCCTCTCCCCTCCATCCTTGCTCCACCCTTCCCCACCAACCCTCAATACTTTATAAATTATTAGTGTTTTGTCATTTCTTACACTGCCTGAGGTCTCGCCTTGCCCACTTCTCTGATCTCTGTCCTCCCCATAGGAGATTATGTGTAGATCCTTGTAGTTGGCTCCCCCCCTCTACCCCACCTTTCTTCCACCCATCCAGTAACTCCACACTTACTACTGGTCCCAAGGGGTTTATTTGTCCTGGGTCCCCATATTTTCATTTTCCATCCCTACCAGTGTACCTCTTCCAGTCCAGCTGGATTTTTATTCTTATAGTGAAGGGGGTATCAACTAAAATTGACTAGTTTTTAAGCCACAATACACTGCCATTTAAGTGATTCTGAATCATAAGAATCCTAGATAAAGCAATTCAGAATTAGCCATAATGGTTTATGGGAATAGGAAGCCTTCACTTTAACCCACAGACATCTGGAGATTTTGAACTACTGACCTTTTGGCTAGTAGCACAATGATTAACCAATATAGCACCAGGGTTTTCTCTATTTGCACAGTCCCACCAAAAAAAATTTTGTGGGAGTTTGACATGGATAGAAGAGCTAAATTAAGAATTTTCATTTCATCACACCTACAGAGAATAATAGTCAGATGTAATTATCAGTGAAAATGATCTCCAAGTTAGAGGTTATGTATCAAGAGAACTTGACCATTTTTCCAGTAATCAGGTGGGGAAAATGAAATGAAATGAATTGGTCAAGCTGCAAGCAGAAACAAAAAAATAATTCACTTCCAGTATTTAAAATAGAGATTGGTTTGGTAAATAAACTGCTGAGAATCCACAAAAGCAAGGAATGTGGTAGTGGTAAGATTAGACAGCCAAAAGACACTCGTATCCACAGGCTAGCACAGAAGGCTAAAGGGAATAGGTGAAGTCACTGGCATCGATAAACAGGCTACTTATGAGACTATGCAGTCAAGAGACACAGTATAACCTCTGGGAAAAAGAGGTTGAGAAAACTCTTGGCATCTCCCCTTCCATTGCTTTCAGTTTTCTATCAGTGTCTCTTATATTCCAGAACCATCTAGATGTGAATGGACGCACACGTTCAAATACATCCATCTAACCCTCGTAAAAAATGTGGAAATATGGCATGAAGGGAGGGTTGTGGGGGAGTTCTGGGTTTAAATAGGGTATATAATAGCTTTTAGAGGGAAGTGATTCCAAATGTATCAACTTCCATGTAGAAAGTAGGTAAGACATTTATAGAATCAACAAATCTGTTACTATCTAACTACATCTAAATTGACTTCCAATTCACCTCTGGCAAAAATGGCTCAGATAATCTTTATAGCTATAATATATAACAAAATCTGAACATGTGTATGTTAAATGAATATAAAACCCTAGATCTGAAGATACACCTATTAAGCTATTCACAAAAATCAAAATAATGTATTATTAAGCAATGTCAAATGGAAACTCATTTAGATTGGCTTGTACTCCTGACCTGCATTTTACTCTTTGACATATATCTCTGAAGATAAGCACGAGAGAAATGTAAACCATGCCAAATCAAAGAAAATAAAAAATCCAGCCAACCTCAACAGAGATACGCATGTTCCAACAGGTTTATCCAAAGTGTGGGCTAGTTTCACAGTTGAAGACAATGCGAACTGTCATGCAGACCATGGGAAGTTGGAAACAACACCTAGAGCCCAAAAGATTAAAACATAAAATGAAGTAACTTCATGCTGTGTATATAGAATAACTGATTTTACTGTCTTTGCCACGTCAGGCTATAAACTGATGAGAGATTTTCTATCTTAAGATCAGAGGCTTCTGGCACTAAGACATTACAAGTGTTTCCCCCGATTTCTGTTTCTTTCCAGCCTTATCATCAAGGAAATAGAATCCAACATCTAATGATGCGTGAGTTGTCCATGACAGTTTGCTTTACAGAATTGAAGGGGTATTTTGTAAAAGGCAAAAAATTTGCTTGTTAATAAAACAGGTCTTTCAAATTTCATGCTTACTAAGTGTATGTGTCTCATACTCTGAAACCAGTAGTATACCTTTTGCATTTTTTGTCCTTTAGTATTCAAAGACCCTCCTCTGCTAAAAATAATAAATAAAATAAGACTGGTGAACCCTTGTGGGGTTTGATTAGTAGTTTAAATGGTTAATGTAAAGTTGATGAACTAAAATATGAAGCTTTATTTACCCCCAAAAGTTATAAAATATAATTGTGTTAGTCCGGGTAGGCTAGAGGTACAAATTTCATAGACATGCATATAGATATTGGGAAAAGGTTTATATACAAAAGAAACATGACATTGAGCCCAGTCCAGTTCAAAGTCATAAGTCCGATATTAACCCATATGCCCGAAATCAATCTATAAAGTCTCCTTCTGACTCACAAAGTCACAGGTGAGTGGGTGCAGAATCCTGGCGCTGGCAGGGGTCTCCACATGGCTCCTCGCTTCCAAGCCTCAGGGTCCATCAAGAGCAGGAGCAACTCATTGCTGGCAGAGGTCTCCATGTGGCCACCTCAGCTTCAGAGGTCTGATTCCATCAGGGAAAAGCCGTGTGGTCTCTCCGCCGGCTCCTCCAGCTTCTCGGACATGGCCATCTTGTTTTGTCCGTGATTCATCCTCTCTGAGACTAATTCCCAACCACTGGGGAAGATAGCTTCTCATCTTCCCTAGGGAAATATCGCAAGATTTCCCAGAAGTCTCAGGAGAAAGCCATGCCCACATAGAGGCCTCATTGGGTACTCAATGGCTATCTCCAGATTAACAGGCTAGACTCTACCCCTACATTTCAATCATAAAATTAACATAAGCATATGACTGCCACAATAATAGAATTTTTGAAGCCTGCTTCATTCCTCTTCTGTCCCAGAATCCAAAGCTAATCCTTGAATTATTTTGTAAGACTGATCTGGATATTCTTTATGTGAATCAAGTGAGCCAGGTTCCGAAAAAAACTGCAGCTGTAAATACTAGAAAATATCAGAGCTGTATCATTGCATTTGTTGTCAGCATAAATATACAAGGCAATTGCATACATTTCATGAAAAAAAATAGAGTTGAACAAAAGAGGCATTTCCCCCCTGGAGTTTTTAAAGTCCTCCTGAATTCTTAGAAGTAAAAAGGCTAGACATAAAAAATCCCTAGATGAATATTTCATTTTCTCTGCCTAAAAGTCACTCACCTTTTGTGAAAAATAGATCAAGCGAAAAATGCTTAATAAGACCAAAAGTGGGTCTAAACACATAATATTTTAAGGAGCATAAAGAAAAGGACATTAACATAGGTTTATAGTGAGCTTCAGTAATGTAAATGATTTCCCTCCATATTGCTGTCTGAGTTAGCTAGGTTCTCACCAAGCAATATTGCTGTATATTAGAGGAAATACCTCTCTCTCTACATGTGTATAGTAAGACACATACAATTCAGACTGCTGACTTCTACGGAAATGAGCCAAGTATTGCTAGGAGGCAGAAAACCTAATAACAATTTGGTTAAACTAATAGCAATCAGAATCTGAAAGTATGACCAGACCTGTACAAAGGGAAATTTAGAGAACAGATCAATAATTGCTAGGTCGAATGTGAAGTTACAGGGAGAGAAGAACACATCCTTAGAGCATTCTTTTTATTGATTAGCTCTGTGGCAAACATGGCATTCCTTTCAACAGCTCCTGCTGGAATAATATTTCTGGCAGCTGCTTTATTTGCATGATAATTCCTTGAATATTTATGACTCAATTTGTCCCCAATGTAATAAGACATACAGTTCTGCTGGCACAGAAGGTAAATGAAGGGTTACTTTTAGATCAAAGCTAATTTCCCTATGCCCTAGAACTCCATTTGAGGAAGCGCCTGAGTCACATGGAACATGCTTTCATGGGTGAGGGGCAGAGGCCATGCTAGAGCAGTGATTCTCAACCATGCTCATGCCGCAATCCTTTCAGCCAGGCTGTGATGGTGACCTCCAACCATAGCATTATTTTCTTTTTTCTTTTTTTGTGGCATCACTGCCTTGGTGGGAGTAGGAAGCCCAGCATTGCTCCTGGAGAGCTGCTGGTGGATCTGAACAATCTATAACATTATTTTCATTGTTATTTCCTCACTGAAAGTTTGCTGCTCTAAGGATCTGATATGAAGGATGTACACTTATTACTACAATTTGAACATAATTTAAGCATAGTGATTGATAATGAAAATTATAGGCAATTCAATACAGTGAAATATCTATCTATAATTACAAATAAATGAAATTTATTTCACATTCATTTATTACAAATAAATGAAACTTTGTTTTAAGGCATGGTGTAGCATGGGTAACAGTCTTTACTCTGGGCGCTCATATGTGGGTGTATCTGCATGCGGGGGGACCAGCCTGGAGAGGGTTGGAGGAGCACTGTATTGCTTCCTCAGACCTTCAGAAATGTATGTTTTCTGAGGGCTTGAAGTGAGCCCTGTGAAAGGGTCGTGAACCACAGGTTGCGAACCACTGTTAGACAGTCTACTGCCCAGCATTTAAGAGTGTGACACAGACATAGAGTCTGACACAATTAGGAAGTAAGTGGATTATGCCATTGGCAAGCTCTGTAACCCCCATTTTCACCCCTAGATTCTCTTTTACATCTGTACACCTGTTTTCCAGGTTCCGAAGCCCTGTTTGTTACTGCTTAGGTTGGAGAACTCTGGCCTATTCTAGTGTACTTGTTCTTTCTCCTCAAGCACTGGAAAATGCAATTGCTAAAAGATACGAAGTTATGATTACATTAACATATGATAAAATACTCATGATAAAGTACTTATAAGGCACAATTTTAAGAGAAACATTAAGATTTTATCAAAATATATGAACATTCACTGATGACATTATAGACTGCAAGAATTTGGAGCAGGGGTAACTAACTCAGGGTATAGTCAAGGGTTAAAGTACAGAAAATATAAAACTTGTCAAGGGTTTCAGCTTATCTTGATCTATAGTTAATACTCATGGAGGCAGCAATTAAGAGATTGAATAAGGTTTTATATCGACAAATGTAGTACAAGACTTTAACATATTAAAAGCTAAGAAGCTAATATCAAGGACTAAGTAGAAAGCAAATGTTTTGAGAATTATGATGGTAACAAATGTGCTTGACATACAATGGATGATTGGATGGATTGTGATAAGACCTGTAGGAGCCCCCAATAAAATGATTTTTTTTTAAAGTAACAGCAAGAAGGTCAGCTTGAGGAATAAAATGCCCTTCACTTCAGCCAAGGTATTTCTATTCTCCTCTCGGGTAAAAGGGAACATCAAATAAAGCAATCAGTGGATGAAAAGACAGGAATTATCCTGTTTATGAAGAATGTTGAATAATCATGGAATTTCAGAAGAATGGAACAAATATGTCTTGGAAGAAATACAGTCGGAATGTTTCCGACAAATGAAGAGAGTGAGACTTTGTTTGGACATGTTTTAGGAGGGACTAGTCCCTGGGGAGATACACTCTGCTTGGTAAAGCAGAGCATGAGCTAAAAAGAGGATGATCGGCTGAGTTCCAGTGGCGTAGTGGTTGAGTGTGGGACTGTGGCCCACGGGTTTGGCGGTTCAAATGCAGCAGCGGCTCTCCAGTGCAAGGCTGGGTAGCTCCCATTACCACCAGAGGACAGTGATGCCCCACCCCACCCCCCAAAAAAGAGGATGATCATCCATCAAGGCAAAGATGGATAGAGTGACTACTGAAACAGGCTCAAGTAAATTGTTTGTAAGGATGCTGCAGGAAGAGACGGTGCTGTGTGTGAGCCATCATGAGTCAGAATGCTTTTGATGACACCTGAAAAGGCAAATACACATTCCCAGAAGATGATCCAATAACGCTGCTGCAGTACATTGACATGGAGACACCAGAGGTTCAGGTCACATTCAGAAGAGACGTCGAACAGGGGTTCTCCATCTTCCTAATGCTGCAACCCTTTAATACAGTCCCTCAGGTTGAGGTGACCCTCCAACCATGAAATTATTCTCACTGCTACATCTTAACTGTAATTTTTCTACCGTTGTGAATCAGGAGACCCCTGTAAGAAGGGTCATCCAACCCCCCATGGCGTAGCAACCCACAGATTGAGATCCAAATCTATCACTGCTGGCGTCAGGCGTAGCTGGCTGAAAGCAGAGACGACTCGAAAGATGTGTCTTTCTCTTTTATTTACAGGGCAAATGTACTCGACTGTGTGAACCATAATAAATGATGGTTAACTCTGAAAATAATGGATTCCAAAACAGTTTATTGTGCTCATGCAGAACAGGGGCCAGTGGATACTGTCAACGCGTCTCAGGAGACATCTTGTGAATACAACGAGATCATATTGAGTGGCTCAAATTAAGAAAGGTATGCATAATGATAATATCCTCTCACAAAATCTATTCATTCTGTATCCTGAGCAAACAATCAGAGCAGCTGGATTATTTGAAGAAGAACGTGGAGTCAAGATCGAAGAAAAGCTTATTAGTAACCTGCGATATGCCAATGAAGCAATTTTGTTTACTGAAAGTGAGGAGGCCTTGAAGCACTTACTGATGAAAATCAAGGATTGCAGCCCTTGGTATTAATTACAACTTAGTGAAAAGAAAACAAAAATCTTAGAAATCAGACCAGTAGGTAACCTCATGATAGATGGAGGAAAGACTGAAGTTGTCGGCGATTTTGCCTTCTTGGGATGCCCAGTGCATGTTATTGCAAACAGCAGTTAAAAGATCAAAATACGCATTGCATTGCATATGCACAAGGCGATGCTGAAAAACAAGGATGGTGCTTTGAGGGCTGAGGTGCACGTGACCCAACTCACAGTGTTTTCAATTGCCTCACATGTATGTGCACTGAACAAGGAAGACCAAAGAAGAAATAGAACACATTTGAATTACGGTGCTGGGGAAGAATTTTGAAAGAATGCTTTAGGTTGCCAAAATAACGAACAAACGTGTCTTGGAAGAAGTACAGTGAGAATGTGTCTTAGAGAAAAGGATCCAAGATGTTAGTCTCACATACTTCATATATGTCGCCATAAGATGCCAATTCCTAGCAAAGGACATCGTGCTTTGTAAAGTAGAAGGAGAGCTAAAAGAAAAAGTTGCTCTTCTAAATGAATTGACACAAGGAATACAGCAATGGACTCAGGTATATGAAAAATTGTGAGTATGACGCAGTGGTGGGTGGTTTCTAGTTCTGTTAGACGTAGACTCAGGATGAGTCAGAACTTATTTTGATGGCACTTAACAATAGCAACATGAATCAGAATTGAGTTGACACCACCTGATATAGACAAGGTCAATGAATAAAGCAGCTAGTTAAGGCTGGTGATTTTGTAAGACTCTACTGATGATAATTTTAAGATGGTTGCAGTAGTACACAAACAATTTCCTTCCAGAAATGCAAGTGGAATTCAGAAAATGTGAAATGAGGGATCTATTTCTTGGTATGAGATGGATGTGAGCTAAAAAAAAAAACAGAGAATACCAGAAAGATTGATATGAAAGGCATCCACCTTTATGGACCACAACAAAATATGGAAACAGTGAGTAGGATGAGAATTTTAAAATTTGGTCATGAAAAATTAAAAACACTCATTGGGACAGAATAAGGTGACACTGTGTGGTTTAAACTAAGGAAAGTGTATTAAGGTTGCATTCTTTCACCATATTCATGTCTTCATTCATAGACTGAACCCATAATCTGAAAAGTGTAGTTATACAAGAAAGAATTCAACATAAGGATGGAAGAATGACTCACCAGTAACTAACTCTGCAAGCTAAAAAAACCTCAATGTAAAGAAAATTAAAATCCTGACAAGTGCACCAGTAAACAATATCATGAGAAAAGATTGAAATTGTCCAGAGTTCACTTTTTCTTAGATCCACAATTATTGTTCATGAATGCTTCAGTCAAGACATCAAAGATATCAATGCATTGGGCAAAATCACTCCATTTCTCTTTAAAGTGTTAAAATGTAAAGATGCTACTTTGATGACTAGCTTTTATCTGACACAAGCTACATATTTTCAATAGCCTCCTAGGCATGTAAAAACTGGACAAGGAATATGGTAGACAAAAAAATGAATACACTTGCATGATGGGGTTGGCAAAGAATATTGAAAATATCACTGACTGCTAGAAGAACAAACAAAACTGTTTTGAGGAAATATAGCTGAAATGCTCCAGAGAGGAAAAGATGACAAGTGTGACTCACGTAAGTTGGACATGCTATGAGGAGAGATCAGTCTCTGAAAAAGAACAAGATGCTTAAATAAAGCCAAAGGTCCGTTAAAACAGGAAGACACTCAGCTACATCAATTGACACCGTGGCTGCAGCAGTGACCTTAAAGTTACAATTGTGAGGATGCTACGGGATAAGTCTCTATTTCATCCTGTTTGACACAATGTCACTAGGAGTCACACTGACTCAAAGGGATGTCACATAAGTTAATTAGCTGTGGCAGTTACCTGTCAATTTGAGGAAGTGGTGGAGTCTGGCATGCCAATCAGGTTGCAGCTTGATGACCTCATTTAGAGGCACAACAGAGATAAATAGTTTCCTGGAGGCGAGACCTGCTCACTCTTTGGGAGACATTCCTTCTGACAAGACACATGGAAGTACGCGAGAGCTCTGGAGTTGGAGGAACCATGTGGAGACACAAGTCTTGAGATGTTTCCACCGCCACTGGACCCACAAGACTTTCCACCCCCTGGTCTGTGAGGTCCTGCATTTAGTGACCTTGCATGCATTGTGTGAATCTGAAGAGTACTTTATAAACTGTTATTGGACATATAGGCTAAGAGCAGATTTATGGACTTGATCTGGCTTGGGCTGGGATGTTTTCTCAATATTCAACTGCTGTTGTATATAAATCTCTTTCTTATACACAGAATGACTCTGGTTCTCTCCTCTATTTCACCCTGACTAACACAACACCCTAATATGACACGAACCATGTACCCGGTGCCACCATGTGACCCTACAGGACACAAGAAAGCATTTTATTTGATTTTAAGAAATTAAAAATATTGGGGGGAGCAGACAATATGATCTCTCTCCCACAGAGATGCTGACCTTGTAGTTATCAACTCAATGCCTAGCACACTATGCCCTCAGAGGCCCTCCGGACACGTAGCAAGCCTATAGGACAAGGCAGAACTGCCCCTATGGATTTCTTTTCTCTAGTGGGGTGGCTTTGGTTTCAAACTTCTGAACTTACAGTTCGCAGCCCAATGCATAACCACAACACCACTAGGACTTCTTTTAAAACAATATAGACAAGAAAATTTCTTTTATAAATTCACAAATACCTTTTGTCATTATTATCTTCACCCTCAGTCTTCACTTTGTTTGTAACTTAAAGAAATTTCATGCCTTTAGACAACCTTTAGAGAAACCGAAGGACTTTACATTTTTATCAGCATCTGCTATTCCTTTATAAGAATATAATGTGTTTCAATGCAAATGAAGCACATCACTAGATATTATTGTTCCTTGGATAATACACTCTAAGCAATTAGGTAAATAACTATAATCACCTCCAGTGTCTAGATAATTCCTATATTTTCAGGAATTCCTCAGTAGTATCTATTCTCTTTTAGAGTTTTATATAAATTTTGCAGCCACATTTTCAGGTCTAGAAACCATTGCCTTCCAATATGTTAAAAATAAACAAAGTCCTTAAGAAATGCATCCCATCTACAATAATTTCTTATTCCAGAAAACTGGGGTTATTAAACCACAGCTCTAACATAGGATGCTATTCTAAATCTTGTCTTTGTCTTCTTTCTCCAACAACAAGTAGACACTCAATTCAAAAATAACAATAGTTAAGTATTTTTAATATGGACTAGTAAGTAGCCAGTCTGATTTTTGAGATATGCTGAATTGTGAAATTCTTAACAGTGTTGCAAATTGACTTAACTTTACAATTATATGAAAGAATGACTAATGAGGCATTTACAAGTAGAAGTTCATTTGTGAAAATTACAATAACCAAACATAATTCTTTGGTGATAATATTATATTATCAAAACATATTAGAAAATAAGTAAATTTCCTTTTTTGTATTGGATTAGACCACATATTTTAAGATTCCCTTATGGATTTAGAATTCTATATTTATATAAATGAGGACACTTATCACAGTTTAGTTTTGTTACTAAATTTCTGGATCCAACAAGGTCCATTGACATTAGTAACTTAATAATTATAAGCTATGACCATAACATAAGGATGTGAACACTATTAAAGCAATTAATATCCATAAAACATTTAGGAACACACAGGTGTTTTTGTTCACACAGAATTGTGCCCATTCTCCTGCACAAACACAAGTTTGGTTGACCAGAGGCAAGTATTTCTCTGTTATCAACAAACTAATCTATTACAAGAGGTTAGAATGCTTAATTGTTATATAAAAATCTATAAAGTGCCTAAAACATTGTAAGCATATTATAAGTGGAAACAAGTACAAGTTTTTACTTTCCTTTTTAAAAAGTTTTTACTTTTACTGTCGACCAGTTTGCTCTACTGTCATGCCTTGCATATTACTGTGATATGGTGGAAGATAGGCCCCTGGTATTTCAAAAACCAGCAGGATCTCTCATAGTGGACAGGTTTGAGCAAAACTTTCAGATTAACATGATCTTAAAAGAAAAGGCCCCCCTGGTGATCTCCTTGGAGCCCCAAATAAGCAAATACATAAAAGACAGTGAAAATTTATGGATTACAGCAAAACATGTCTGATATATTAGAAGATAAGCCTGGTCTGAAGACCTTTAAAATACCCTATATAGTTTTTTTTTACCCTTTATATATTTTAATTTAAAATTTGGGGTGCATTTATACTCAAGTACATATGGTATGTCTGGGAAAGTGCATCTTCACAGGGTAGAATCATGAAGAAAATCATTTAGGGCCTTCGTTAATGAAATGGTAAAACTCAAAATGAGAAAGAGCAGTTAAACATTTCCATTAGTTATTGGAATGGGAAATGTGTGAAGTGTTGATCAAAGATAATTGGAAACTGTCAACAATAAAAGGGAATATTTGAAGACCAATATCCCTGGCAATAATAAACTGACATGAACTGGCATTGGCCATTTTGAATCAGACAATTCTATGACATCCTATGCTAGGATGATATAATGAGGTGGAATGGCTTCACATTCATCACAGACACCATCATCCAAAATTTTGAATAAGTTTGTCTTGGAAAAAGGGCAGGCAGAAGGCTCCTCAGAAGTCAGTGTGGTGAGACTTCTCCTAACTTACTTGGTACCTGCCGTCAGGATGGACCAATTAGTACCTGAAGAGCGATGTTTTGCTTAGGAAAGTAGATCTTCAACAAAAACCAAAAGGAAAAGTCTCAACTAGCTACATTGACATGGTGACTGCAGCCATGATCTAACACTTACCAATGGTGGTGAGTTTGGCACAGTACCAGGTAGAGTTTTCTTATGTTGGATATAGAGTTTCCGTGAATTAGGACTTACTTGATGGTAACCATAGCGCACTATTTTTTATTAGTAATAATCTCAGGAATAGTATAATAGAAAGTAATATATTGGTATGTATAAAAATCTTTTAAAAAACTTTTCATGGAATTGGGTAAAAGTGTACCAAGCAGATAATGTGTTTTGCATTCAATAATTCCTATATATTTATTTCATCTCTTTCATTGCAATCCTTTCAATGTATCATCACTCAGCCCATTCCTTCCTTGTGTTTGCTGTTTTCATTCCTTCTTTCCTAACCCATCTAAGCTTTGCTCTTGGGGAAACGCTGCTCTTTTGATTTTAAATGGTCTTTTATTATAAGGTAAATACCTCATTAGGGTATTTTTCCTCTTTTATACATCCTGTCTATTGTTTGGCTGAAATTTTGAGCCATTAGAATGAGGTCAGGAACCATGGTGACAAAGTGTGTGACATATTTGAAAACACTAGCAACTCCTCTTGATAGACATTAGCACACTTCCATGAAGAGTGACAGCTTCAGAAAACCACAGGGAAAGTTCTTCTTCTTCCAGTAGAGTTCTGATGAATTACCTGAGTGGTAGTCAGGGAGGATTGAGTTCAGTTTCAGATTTGAAGAATGACTAATTGGGGTTCCACCAAAGTCCATTCAGCCAGTACAGCTGATCTTTTAAAAATTTCCTTCCAAAATAAAATTGTTATTTTCCTCCCATTTTATTCAAGATTTTCTAGTTTGTTCCTTTTCAGAGCAATTAATAATGAAAGAATCAGTAGTGATCTGATTCTTCTAGTCCCACGCTTGTGGAATTTGGTGCTTTGTATCTTGGTTCATTGGATTGATTGTGGCATGAATGTACTCTTAAAGGTGTATACTTATTGATCTCCATAGAGATAAAGAATAAGAATTAAACACAAGGTGAATGAACTACCTATACAAAAGTAACATTTAATTTGTTACTCTAATATGAAGTAAGTACATAATTTCCAGAAGAAAATAATGAATATAAAAAGGTAAATACCTTCTCTTTCTCCAAAGTTCATAGAACCACTAAATTAGCAAATTTGATTGAAGCTTACCATTTTTGTAGTCAGATTGTAGGCCCAAGGGAAGTGAATCAGAACAGCTGTAAACCTTTAAGAAACGAAATTATAAATGGGATTTTTGACATTCTCTTGCCTATGTTCACAGAAACAGATGTCCTTGCAATTGGCTCAAAGATATTCTTTCACCTCATAAACAATTTCTAGTTATTACCATAGGGACTTCTCCCTAAAATATTTTTACTGATGTGTTTGTAGTCCAGAATGCTATTGTAAAATTTAAAGGTGTCTTTGAGGAACTATTTTAAAATCAGACATTATTCACTAATTTCATTAAATACAAGCAAAATATTGATCCATATGATAGGTCCACATTTGCGTAGAGGTGGTAGCCCATAAAAACAAATTGAATTGATATTAGAAAGGATTTTAGAGTGCAGGGCTGCCAATATTGTAAGATGAAGGGTGTGGTCACTATAGCACTTGCATCAAGCCTTCCTGGGTCTTTCCTTCTGTAGTTTATTGTGGGTCTTAGAAGTTGACAAATACTGATTTTCTGGGTTTAATTAATACCACAGCTTCAATCTTTAATTATTCTGGCAAATCTGTTATATTTATGTACTAGAGGATTTTGTTGAGAATTTAGTAGTTGGGAAATATTTTGAGGACGTTGTGTACTACAGAGATAGTCTGATTTTCTTTTTAAACAATATTTTACTGTAAAGTAGATGAGGATTTATAAATCATATCATCACATTTTTATTCCTTAGTATAAAGATTAAACTACTAATAATCCCCCTCCATCACCATACTTCTTTGTTTACACTGCACATGCTCCTTAAGTTCTTTTCTTGCTCTTCTGGATCACTGTCCTCCAATATGGAAGTTGTCAAAGATTTCCTCTTCTTTAGATCCATAGTCAGTGTTCATGGAAGCAGAAGTTAAGATTAAATAATGTCCTGGGTAAATCTGCTGGACAAAACCTCCTTAGGTGTTGAAAAGCAAGGAGGACACTTTGAGGACTGTAGTATACAAATTCAGTTGTCACAGTCAAGTCTATATATGGAAGTTAGACATTGAATAAGGAAGATTAAAGAAGAATAAATGCATTTGAACTCTAGTGTGAAGGAAGAATAGCAAAGGCACCAAGACCTGCCAAACAAACCAACAAATCTGCCTTGGAAGGATAGTCAGAATGCTCCTTAGAAGCAAGAAAGAGAAGATGCCATCTCAAGTACATCTCAAGTACATTTTATCAACAGAGATCCGTCCCTGGAAAAGAGATTGCAAAAGAACAGAAAGATCCTTGACAAGATCCATTGACATGGAAGGTGCAATTATTGACTCAAACCACAAAATGAATATGGTGAGGGTTGTGTTGGTCCGGGTAGACTAGAGAAACAAATTTCATAGACACACATATAGATATAAGGGTACAGTCTATATATTAGAGAAAAAGGACATTAAGAAAGCATCCCAATCCAGTCCAGTTCAAAGTCATAAGTCTGATATTAACCCATATGCCCAAAATTAGTCTATAAAGTCTCCTTCTGACTCACAAAGTCATAGGTTAGTGGGTGCAGAATCCCAGCGCTGGTAGAAGTTTCCACATGGCTCCTTGCTTCCAGGGATCAGGGTCCATCAACAGCAGATGCAACTCATCGCTGGCAGAGGTCTCCATGTGGCTGCCCCAGCTTCAGAGGTCTGGCTCCAT
>PVJH01018985.1:0-43912 GCA_004026705.1 Nesogale talazaci
GGTAAAATGCAGTCAACGCGACCAGACGGAATGGGGATCAACGGCCGTAATACAGTTGGCGGCAGTGACCCTCGGCCGAGCCCCCACTGCCGGGGAGTCTGTCGGAGAGCAGCGAGGCGGGGAGACTCCTGAGGTCAGAGCAGATAGCACATTAAGCAGGAGCATCCAGCGCAATGGCGTGATAAACACTGCGTTGGGGTAATTCTACAAAGCCCAGCCGAGCAGGGAGCGGCAATAACTCCTCTTTACTCGGCCTTCCTGAAGGCACAGATGGAGTTTTACGTGCGGCCCTGGGGGACTTGCTTGGAGAGCAAACCGGAAGGGGGACGGGGAAATGACACGAAGGTGAAGGCGGTGTCTTCAGAGCCCTTGGAGAAAATGTTTGCGGCCCAGGAGGGAGGGGAAGCCCCTGCCCCCTCAAGGTCAAATCCGTGCTTCTAGACCCGGATGCTGGCTCGGGTCCCCAGAGCTGCCTCCTCACTCCCATTGGGCAGTATCCCACTCAGGACAGTGTCCCCTCCATGCTTAGGGTGTCAGACTTGGCCTCCTGAGAGGCCATGTGGTGCACCCTAGAAGTCCAGGAACTTAGCTCTCCACCTGCCCTCTTTCCCTCTCCCCCCTGTGCACTGCTTCCTGCTATGGTTTCTATTTCCAAACCTTCCCGAAAAGTCACGTGTTGAGAAACCGGCTATCGTCCACCCCTGAGGCTTGATACAGAGTGGTTGCCAGCCCCCGGGTAACACGTTACTGTGTCAATTAGTTTGTCATCTCTCCTTGCTCGCATCTTTTGGTGGTCACCCCCTGTCTCTTGGACTTCATCTCCCCAGGGAGGAGTCGGCATGTTCATCCTCACCTCGAGCAAGCCCAGTTTCCCAGTGGCCCCACGCTGCAGCCAAGGAAGGAATCAGCAAGTGGCTTACAGCCCCTGGCTCCCTCCCTGAGGAACCTGTTGTCCCCCTCCCTCAGCTCAGGGCCCTGGGGGAACAGGAGCTAAGCTCTGCACTGCTAACTAGAAGGATGGAGGCATAAGCCCGCCTCCCTGCTCTGTGGCAGACAGGACCCGGCCCTCTGTGTCCACAGAGCCTACAGCCCAGGGAAGCCCACGGGAGCGATTCTGTTCACAGGGCTGCTATGAGCTGGAATCCACGGACAGTGCTCGAGAAACACCACCACCTGAGGGTTGTTGATGAGTGTGGTGATGATGGAGGGAGAAGTTCTTCAATCATACCCGGGTTTCAACTCCGTGCTCTGCTTTATAAAGACCTGCTTACAGGCCTGTTTCACAAAGGAACCCATCCTCTACCGGATCAATAGCGACCATCCCTGAACCCCTGAATACCTCCCCTCCCCTGCCCTCCTCCTCAGACACTTTGGTTCGGGTTCATTGGCCAAAATGTCCAGGACAAACAGGTTCATCTGAAGGCAACCCATGGGCCCCCCTGACTGAATCTCTCTTCCTCTCTCCCTGGGAGGTCAAGTGCAGATGGTGTTTCCCTTCCACTTTGAATCAAACTAAGCTACTTCCTTGGGTGACCCCTTGATAACTTACAAATTGTTATTGCTTTCATGTCTTACACCGGCCACTGTCTCCTTTCACCCACGTTTCTGTTGGTCATCCCTGGGCGGGGGAGGGGGAGGGAGGCGGTGTATATGTTAAGCGTTGATCATTGCGATCAGTTCTAAACCATTTCTATAGGTGCTGCTGAGTTTTCCAAACATATGAAGGCATCTTTCCAGCCCGGACACTTTCTGTTGCTTATTCTTCATACACACGGCATCCCCCACGGCGGTCAGACAGTCAGTCACCCACTGCCCTCGCTACCCACACGCGATGTAGACAGGTGTTCTGAGAGTCATACTGGCTTGGAACCGTTTGAGTTGGTGCAGGCACAGTTGGAGTCTGCAGCCCCCGAGGTCTTACCCATCCTTACATCTGAAGCACGTTGAAAACAAACAAGGATAGCACAGTGGCAGTCGAGCGACACACACACATACACACACGCCACAAGGACACAATCCGAGCTCCTTCCATTCCATGTCATGGCGGTTCTATTGCCTCTGTCCATGCATTGGACTATGGGGATCCCCACAAACTAGGCAGAACCTTGAGAAGAAAGGGCATTCCAGAACGCTTCATCGTGATCACGTGGAACTTCTGCGTGGATCAAGAGGCAGTTGCGTGAATAGAATCAGGACTGCTAGATGGTACAAAGCCAGGGTTGCATCCCCTCACCACACTTGTTTAATCTGTATGTTGAGAAGGTCCTCAGAGAAGCCGGCTTGTCTGAAGAAGAATTCAGCATCGAGATTGGGGCAGAGCTTATTAACAACCTGTGATATCCAGATGATACAATCTGGCTTGTTGACATTGAGGAGGACTTGAAGTTCATGGGGATCCAGGATTGCAGCCTTCCATCTGGATTCCAACGCAATGGAAAGGAGGCCACGATACGCACAACTGGACCAAGAGGGAGCGTCAGGATAAACAGAGAAAAGCCTGAAGTTGTCGAGGATTTCGTCTTGCTTGGACTCACACCCAAGGCTCATGGGAGCAGAGATCAAAAGATGAGTCGCGTAAAGTAAATTTGCTGGACAAGCCCTCTCTGTTATTGTTGTTGTTGTTGTGGAGTGTCGTTGAGTCACTTCTGACCCACAGCGGCCCCAGGCAGAACAGAACAAGACACTGTCCTGTCCTGGGCCCCCCTCACAATTGTTCCCAGGCTTGAGCCCATCGTTGCTACCACTGGGTCCATCCAGCTCCTTGAGGACCTTCCTCTTTTTCGCTGCCCCTCCACTTTCTTAAGCCTGAGGTCCTTCTTCAAGGGCCGGTCTCTCCTGACAACATGTCCCAAGGATGTGTGATGAAGCCTCCCCATCCTTGTCTCCAAAGAGCACTCTGGCCACCCTTCTTCCAACACACCAGTCAGTTTGTTCTTTCATCAGCCCGCAGTACTCTCCAGAGTCTCCCCAGCACCACCATTCACGTGCTTGGGCCTCTCTTTGGTCTTCTTTAGCCCACGTCCAACTTGCACCCGCATAGCTGGTGGTTGGAAACACCTTGGCTTAGACCCAGGACACCATAGTCCTCAAAGTCACGCCCTTGCTTTTGAATTCTCTAAAGAGGATCTTCTGGAGTGGATTTACCTCCTGCAACCAGGCTCTGTTAGTAATTCCGAGAAACAGAATAGGACAGTGTCTGCCTTTTCCTAGGATATTCAAAAAGGAACCCATCTTCCACCAGGTCAATAGCGACCATCCCTGAACTCCCGAATGCCTCCCTTCAAACTCACCCTTCCTCCACCTGTGCATCTTCCTCTAATTGAAGAATCCTGCCTCTTCTCGAAGGAGAGTGGCAAAGATGGAAACACTGCTTCTTCACAGATCTAGCTGGTTTCTCCCTTTAGCTGGCATTTCTGCCCTCTAGCTGGCATTTCTGCCCTCTAGCTGGCATTTTCCCTTTTACTTTGCTTCTCCTCGTCTGTGTGGCATGGACCAACAGCCAGATGGTATGACTCCAGACCTGGGGTGGAAGGCACCACTGAGGGACCAGTTACTGTGTGGTGAGCACCTGGTCTTGTTCTGCCATGGAATCTTTACACGGGTGTCCAGCCCCCCTCACATGTCGGGGCATATCAGCATTCTTATTTCATCTCTCGAGAAGAAAATGGAAGTTCTGGTCCAGGCCTGGGGCAGTCTGGGATTTGAACCACATCTCCCTGAACCCAAACCCTGTCCTCTCTATCTCTCCACCATGTCCACACCCATGTTGCTTCGATGGCTAAGGAAGAGGCTTTGGGTGAATTGGCCTGGACGCAGCACAATGAATAACTGGGAAAATATGTGCTCGGGTCCAACCGGCCTTTAGAAAAGGCAGCCTTTGGGAAAGTCAGTGTAGGAGAGACCACGACTCACTGGGCATCTATGTAGCAACGCTGTGTCCACTTCTAACAGAGCGGTTCTTGGAGATGAGAATGAGTTGTGCTCTCAGCACTGGGGGAGCGAAGGAGCAAAGGGCGCTAGTGCTGGGGAAGAAACCAAAGGACAGAGAGGCCCGGGGCCCGAGGGTGAGTTGCAACTTTCTCTGACTTGCAGAAGGTGAAGGGCAGCGGAAGAAGGAGGAGGGGTGACGAAAAGGAAGCGGAGGCGCTGCCAAGCGAAATCTCCCCATTAAGGCCAATTTGCTCGGCTGGAGCAGGTTCAAATGGGCAGTGATTCTGAAGCCAGCTGGATGCACTGGAACGGCTTCTGCACACACACCCGGGGAGCTGGGTAGTTCCCTCTGGAGGCAGAAGGGATTCCCTAAGAATCCTTACGTCATTTTCCTTCCCCCTTGGAGCCAGGAGGACTGTGGGGAAGTCCACTCGGTGGAATTCTTTCCCTGGATCATCCAGCATCAGCCGGTGCACACACTTAACTTCGATTCTCCCATCCCCAGCTTGCTTCGCCCCAGGTTGGGTCTTCACAGAAACTGAGTTCCTTGACACCTCTTCAAAGATTGGCCCGTTGGCTGCGGCACAGCAAACCCACCCACAAGCTGAAATATTTTTGCCTGTGGGGTCAGGGAAGAATAATTTTGCATCGATGGGAGACGGAGAAAAGCCAAATGTCATCTTTCCTCAAATAAAACTGGACATAGGAACCTGATAAAACAAACAGAAGCCCATAACCATTGTCCCAGAGCCTCTAGTTCTCCCTTGAGCCACGCTTTGGCCCTGCTGGTGAGAATACACACAGAGAACACACCAGTCCGACCGTGTCGGCCCGGCAGCTTAGTGACACTTTGTGCAACCTTCTCGCCCTGCTTTTCTCCGTGTTTCCTCCTCATCAACATCAACTCTCCGCCCCGAAAGGTTCCTGTCTGTTCTTTGGAGTTGCCATCGTCCGTCTGATGCCACAAAGATCATTTTCAAAGTGTCCCCCCCCCCTTTTTAAACTAGTTATACTAAACGATTATTCCACTTTAAGATTCCAGGGGTTGTTCCGAGTGGAAAAGCTAAAGATGATCTCAGGGCACCAATGTCAGGGGGTTGTCCACACTATGTGGCTTCCGAAAGTCCCAAGTCCATGAGATTTGACATTCTGTTCTACAGTTTCCCCCCTTTTGATCAGGAGTCTTCCGTGGACTCTTCTTTCTAAATGTTCACTAGTGATAGCTGAGCACCCGCTGTCCAGGGCTTTTGATCTCACGGCCCAGCAGCCCGTTGTTGTTGGAAGCACATAGCCACAGGCTCCATTCCGCTTCCCGACTCTCCTCCCTCCACCATTGTTCCAGGTGAAGGAATCGTCTGCCTTGGGTGGCCAAGCAAAGTAGGAAACGACTTGAAGCACGTTTTAGCAACACAAGATGTTACCTCTAAAATCTTTGCTCTCTAGATAGCATAGAGAATACATAAAAATAAAAATAAAAAAGTCACGATGACCAGTCAGACCGCGACTCGCATGTCATCCTCCTGTGTTAGAGAAGCTCAGAGCCCACAGTTTGCAAGGCAACCCCCTTGCTTTGTGTTTGGTGTCCTTTGCCATTCGAGATGAGACCAGCATCATACAGAGTCACATCCTTGGGGTAGGCACAGGCCAAACTCATCCTCCGGGTAGTGTAAGTGGTGGCTGTCAACTGGTGTCACGACACACAGGTGGAATTCAGCTGAGGTGTGAGGCCAGTTCCTGGGAGGACTGCTGTTGGAAAAGTGTGGTCATTTGAGGATGAAGTACCCCTCCTCATTTCGGATGGTTTAGGATGTACTAATGCCACCTGAGTTCACCCGCCTGGCATATGCTGCCTTGAGTGGGAGTGAAAGACATGAGTCAAAACACAGATAGTGCTTTATGGATCCTCTTCTGTGTGTGGTTAGAAGAGGGTCTCCCAGGTAAATGTGTCCTGTCATGCATTGATGGACAGGTGTCTCCCAGGTAAATGTTTCCTGTTACAAATGCCCAAGACATGCATTAAAGAAAACCCATGAGGGTGAAGAACAGTCTTGGCTTTGGGAAAGACCCAAGTTCAACTCCTTGTTCTGTCCCCCCTTAGTGATATGACCCAACGGCCTCTCTTCACCTTTAGACTGACTTGCTGCCCGTTGGTGTGTATAAAGGGCTTTGCACAAAGTCTGGGAGATCATAGAAGGTCACCGGCCACTGTTTCTCATCGATCCTTCTGGAATACAGACTGAACATCAACTCCCTCTCCATGAACACATCCATTTTCCACATGCGGCTCAGTCTAGGCCAAAATTCAGCCAGTCAAAAAAGACTACCACTGAGGCAGATGATATTGACTGCGATGTCACTCGGTGTTCTGTTTCTAGGCTCCCCTTTCTACTCCATCCCCATCTCCAGAACCGGAAGGTCCGGGCAGCAACTTTCCAGGTGTAATTGGAGGACAGCTCCCTGAGCCCACAGCTCCGCCTCACCATGAGCCCATGTGTCCCGGTCCTCAGAGGAGCACCTGACTGTTCAACACGTAAAAGAGGTCTTGTGCCACAGATTTACCGAATGCAGCACATCCTATGAGCTCTTGACCGCTGCTTCCACGACCCCTCATGTGGAAAGCCCTGGCGGGTGTGGTGAGTGGTTAGGACTCGCTACCTGCAAGGCCAGGAGTTCAAAACTACCAGCAGGAAGCCTGGGCTTCTTACTCCCGTAAAGATCTGCAGACTCAGGAACTCGCAGGGGGAGCAGTTCTAGTCTATCCTCGGGGTCTGGGGGTTGCTGTTGTCCAACCTTGCTTTCTGGGTCTTTGCTTGTCTCTCTTCTTGCACCGTCCTTTTCCAACGCCTCCTCCCTACACCAAATCTTCCCACACCTCTGATCTTTTCCTCATCTGCCTGCTCAGGGAGTCCAAAGAGATCTCCTCCAGCCACTTCCCCAAGGGACTCCAGAGCCGGTACTGCGTGCCCAGCAGCCTCTGCCGGGACATGGGCACAGATTGGCTGCCCGCCTGTCCATCCTGACTCCTCCATCTTTCAGTCACAAGGCTCGAGGGAAGCTACTCAGTTCTCTGTTCAGGGGGCCGATGATGCTATCACAGGTCCCCTGGAGTGGTCCTGAGTCTGAAGTGAGCTGAGAGGTAGGAGGCCCTCAGCATGGCCCCCCGACACGAGCCATGGTGCAATACATATGGGTTGCTTTTTCCCCCCTATCAAAGGGCACTGGCTTGTGTTTAAAGAGGAGAGACTGAGTGGCACAAATGGTTAAGCACTTGACTACTGAAGGAAAGGTAGGCAGTTCGAGCCCACTCAGGGGCACCTTGGGAAAAAAGTCTGACAATCTACTGCCAAAAGGCCATGCCCAGCTGAGGCCCTAAGGAACAGAATATACCCTGACACACACACAGGGACACCAGGAGCTGAACACTCTTCAAAGGCCACTGCTCGGCTGTCTTGGATGTGGCCATGCCCGCCACCTCCACTTGCTCCCTTCCCTACCCTTGAGTGATTCTCAGATCAGAGTTGGGCTCTCTCAGGCTTCCCATGGCGCATTTGTTTCAGAAGTAGATTGCCAGGCCTTTTTCCCGAGGCTTTTCAAGTTCACCTCTGGGCAAACTTGGATCACCAACTTTTTGGTTAGCAGCCAGGGTGCTAAGCGCTTGCCTTGGGCGGGGGCTCTGCCCTCCTACCACTAGAGGAACTCTGGAAGCACTTCTGATGAGGCTGGGGGTGGGTGGGGTGCCTACTGCTCACCAGGGACACCAGGGGCTGAAGGGTGTGCTTCGGGAGAGAGCAGACCTCCCTGGGGCCCATGCCTAGGAGAGCAGCTCCGTGCCAATGTGTGTCAGGAAGATGGGGAACTGGCATCCAATTCCTGCCTCCTAGAGGGCCCTGTGCCAGGTGCCCTGATGTGCGGTCTCACCTGTATAGACCTACTATCTCTGCTTCACCGTGGAGGAAACTGAGACTCTGGCCAGCTAAGCAACTGGTCTGTCCTTGAGTCTCTACTAGTACCTCGCCGTGTGCTGGTGGCGAAGAAGGCTGTAGACAGAGACTTCTTCAGGTCCACCCAAGAACCAGTGGTATTGAAGAGAGATGGACACGATACCCAAGCTGTACTGGAGGCATGCGTGAGAAGTGAGCCTCTAGGAATCGGTGGAATTCCAACGGAAATATTTTAACAAATGGAGAGGGCTCTGAAAATACTCGCTCGTCTATGTCAAGAAATTTAGAAGACAGTCAACCTGGCCGACCGACCAGAAGGCTCGAGCAACAGAACCATGTCATTAACATCACAGGCAAGTAAAATTTTGCTGAAGATAAGTCAAAGTTGGTTGTAGCAGCCCTTCAACGGGAAGATGCCAGAAATTCAAGCTGTATTCAGAAGAGGCCGTGGAAGGAACTCTCTCTATCATGGCTGATGTCAGATGGATTTTGCTGAAAGCAGAGATTACCCAAAAGACGTTTACTTGTATTTCATTGACTATGGGAAGGCATTTGATTGTGTGATCATAACAAATGATGGATCATCCCGCAAAGCATGGGAATTCTAGAATGCTTATGCAGAACATTTGAACAGAATAGGGGGATCCTGTGGGATTTGAAATCAGAAGAGGTGAATGTCTATGTGTGTGTGTGTGGGGGGGCAGTGTAGCCTTTCATCATACTTATCCAATCTGTCAGCTGGGCAAAGCAGAGACGTTGGACTACATGAAGCACCGTACCTCAGGATTGAAAGAAGGCTCACAAACAACCTTCCATATGCAGATGACATACCCTTGCTTGCAGAAAGCCAAGAGGACTTAAGCCCTGACCCGTGAAGGTCAAAGACTACAGCCTTCAGTATGGATTGTAACTACATAAAGAAGACCAAGCCTTCGTCACTGGACCAATAGGCAACATCATGATAAACAGAGAGAAGACGGAGATGTTGCCAGGGCTCTCATTAGGGCAGTGAAAGGCCACCAGGCCTTACCAGACACAGCGAGGCCCGCAGGCTCTAGCAAGCAGCCTCCCCAGGCCTTGGCAGCTGTTCCCATCTTCACCCCCAACTCCTTCGGCCTCCGTTTGAGTCTCTCTGGTCGTGTGGCCCCTCTTTTGCACTGCAAAGGCCACTGTCACACCCAGGGAGTGGCCTGGTCCCCACAGAGGGAATTTCTAATGGGGAGACCTTGCCTGGAGGATAAGACAAATACTCATTTCAAACTCTCCTTTCCCGGGTCTCTGGATCATAACAGTTAGGTGAGAGACAGGTTAGAGAGAAAGACAGGGCTAGCTATGTTGTCAGCCGTTCTACGCCGTGCCCATCTTAGAGACTCACAGGGGCAGTCCTCCTTGTCCTGCAGGGAGCTGCACTCACTCAATGGCAGGGAGAGAGGGAGGGCCTTGGCAGCCAGAGCTGGGGCTTCCTTCTCCACGCAGCCCCATGGACCCACCTCTTGACCCTTGCAGCAGGTCTGTGAACATCAGCCTCACTTGGTCCCTGTCTCCCATGAGTCTCTGTCTAGATGCTGCGCACAAACAAGAGGTAAGAGCACCTGCTGGTTTACCTACACGATGCTGGTTGGATTCAGACCTCCCCTCCTCTTGCCCCGTGACCTCAGCATTTTCCTCACGACAGTGGGACAAATGACCTCCCCCAGCCCCCCTGCAAAGGGCAAAAAATCCCAAGCACCCAAACCCAAGCCTTCCAGTAGATTCTGTTTGGGGGCTATAGGAGAACCGCTCCAGGGTTTTCTTGGTTGGTATCTTTATGGCCGTGGATTACCAGCCCTTTCTTCTGTGTGGCTGCAGGGTGGTTAGTAGCTGAGTGCAGGCCATGTGCGACTGTTCCCCCCCCCCCACCCTCCCCAGAGAGGGCACCCTGGGCAAGGATCCTACTGTTTGGCCTGGCTTCTTCTGCTGAGTGCGAGGTAGGCAGTGGGGAGAACAAAAATGGCAAGTAGGCCCATCTGCTTCTGGGTCTATGCTTGGGTTCCACACCAAGCGCTCTGGAATCCCCATTCTTTAAAACGGTACCCACCATTTATTATGAGCTACGTCCAATGCCCTCTCCGAGTCAGTAAAACACAGGTGGACAGGCGTCTGCGATTCTCCGCTTTCACCCCAGATTCATCCAAGAGTCCCCACCCTCGCCCACGTCCTCTTCAGAATCGGGCTTAGATTTCTGGCAGACCCCGGCTGACACCTGTTGCATCCACTTAGAATTCCTCTCCGTGCATCTGGCATCGACGACTCATGATACCGGTGATACTGTCTGCATTCCCTTCGATCACCTTTCTTTGGAAATGGGCACAAATAGGGATCGTTTCCCACCGAAGGGCCGCTTGCAAGAGAAGGGCAAGCACTTCGTCCGCGGCCTGCATGTGCTGGAACCCCTCGGCGGTGCTCCCCAGTTCCCAGAGCCGTGCTCCTCGGTGCTGCCTGAACCCCTTCCTCTGAACTGCAGGTCAAATCTTTTGCCTCGCTGCACCGAGAGGGAGACATGATAAAGTCCAAGGGCTGAACAGAACATTTCAATGAGCGGCTCAGGACATCAGAAGTCAAGAATTACAAGGAAACACGCCAAGACCCGGCGTGGAAGCATCAAATGGGCCCGACTGGAGGGAAAACAATAAATACCAGTCTGGAGGCTCTCTACTGGAAGAGTGTGGAGAGGGGGAGGGAGGGGCGAGGCTAAGATAATGAAGAAAGGCACCGAGCCACCAGCCACCGTACCAAAAAGAATCGATGTGGATTTCGATGGGCGGCCAGTAGGCACTCTGGAGACATTTGACCAGAAGGGAAAACCAACCCGCAGGCGGCGGCGCAGCGCACGTTCCAAGCATCGGGTCTCACCGAGCGCCTTCCTGGGACCGGAATGGGGAGCCCAGCCCGGGAGGGAACGGATCGCCCTCGGTCCTCCCGGGTCCTCCAGGAGGTCGGTCGGCGCGGCCCCAGGAGGAGGGGCAGGCGGAAGGCCAGGTCCGGCTGCGCCCGGGGTGCGGGTGCTGGCGGAGCGCGGCGGCGCGGCGCCACCAGAGGGCGCGCTGGATCTCGGCGAGCGCCGGCCGGGGGCGCGGGCGGGGGCGGGGGATGCGGGCGCGGGGGTGCGCTCCTTAGCAGGCGCCGGGGGAAGCGGAGTAGGAGAGAGCGCGCGCGTTACACCCCAGGGGGTCCCAACAGATCCAGGAGCCCTGGGCTTGCAGTGGGCTGAGCTGTGGCGCGGGGTCCGGATTCAGTCGCACTAGCCAGCCATTCTCCCCCCCACCTTCCTGGCTGAGGCCAGTTACAGACTTGGAAGCCCAACGGTGCGGCGCGGTCCCTCCCTGCCCTGCAGGCGGGAACCAACAGGATGGCAGTGGGGAGTCCATGCAATCAGAGCATTTAGAACCATGGCGCTTAGAAAGGAGACAGGCCCGGTGGCCACATTGGTCTGCTAACCAATAGGTCAGCAGTTCAAATCTACCAACTCTCTGGGTGAGACCAAGGGGGCCTTTCACTTCCCATTGAGGGTTCTAGTCTCAGAGACCCACAGGGTAGTGCTGCCTTGAGTTAAAATGGGACGCCGTGGCAGCCAGTTTGAGTTTTGCTTTGTTCACCCTCAACTTGCATTGAGTCCTTCGGAACCTCACTCCAGCCCATCAGGTAGATGCATTCATAATGATTACAGTTAGAGAAACAGCCTTGGGTCACCAGCCAAGGGCAGAGGCTGGGTTTGACCCTCGCTCCCCTCCACCATAGACCAGATACAGGGAATTCTCGAAGCGCAGCGGTCAAGTGCTCCACTGAGAAAGGCCAGGTCAGCCGTTTGAAACCACCAAGAGTACAGTCAGAGAAAGACGTGATGGTCTTGGAAACCCAGTGGGTTTCTTTCTTTCTGAGAGGGGCATGCTGAGTCCGCATGGCCTCCCCAGTTGCCCTATCTTATTAATGCTTCTCTGGGCATCCATTCTCCTGCTTCCACCTGAGCGTGGCTGTGTGAGTCCGGGTAGACTAGAGAAACAAATACATACACACGCATATGGATAGAGGGGAAAGGCTTATATACAAAAGGAATGGAACATTGAGAAAGCAGCCCAACCCAGTCCAGTTCAAAGTCATAAATCTGATATTAGCTCATATGTACGATACAGTCTATAACGTCTCCTTCCGACTCACGAAGTCACAGGCCAGTGGGTGCAGAGTCCTGGCGCCGGCAGGGGTCCCCTCATGGCTCCTCGCTTCCAGGGCTCAGGGTCCATCAACAGCATCCAGTGGTGGTAGAGGCAACTCAGTGCTGGCAGAGGTTTCCAGGCGGCCTCTCCAGCTTCAGAGGTCCGGCTCCATCAGGGCAAGGCTGTGTGGCTTCTCCAGCTCCTCTAGCGCCTCGGACGCTGCCATCTAGTCTTGTCTGTCGTTTGTTGTCTCAGACTAACCCCCAACAACTGGGAAGATAGCTTCTCATCTCCATGAGGGAAATATTGCCAGATTTCCCAGAAGTCTCAGGAGAAAGCCATGCCCATACGGAGGCCTCAATTGCCAGATTAACAGGCTAGGCTCCACCCCTACATCTCAATGATGAAATTAACATAAGTCCATGACCGTCACAGTGGCCCTCTAGCTGGCCACTGGCTCCAGCAGCCCAGCTTGTCCCCGCAGAGACAGGCTGTGGCTCCCACTCTGCAGGCTGGCATCAGGCTGGCTGCCCCTATACCGAGATCACACATCAGCCTCCAGCAAGTTCCACTCAAATTAGCATTTATTGAACACTTACTATGTGCTGGGAACTGAGGGAATGTATTTACCCAGGTTCTCATTCAATCCTCCCAATGAGAAGTATGTTGTGTGTGTGTGTGTGTGTGTGTGTGTGTGTGTGTATGTTTTCTTAGTCCCATTTTTAAAAAAAAATTTTTTTGGGGGGGCGGGCATCACTGCCCTCAGATGGTGGGAGTAGGAGGCCCAACCTTTGCTCCTGTGAACCAGAATTGAACCTCCATCCCAGTGGGCCGCAGTCCGGCGCACAACCTCTACGCCACCGGGGCTCAGCCCTTAGTCCCATTTTACATTTGAACAAACAAAGTCAGAGGATAGGTAAGTGATTTCCCTTGGGTCAAGCAATGAAAGCAGACTCCCCCCTGGGGTTCCCACCACCATACCTAACTGGTCAGCAAATTCTTGTGCCAGGCACTATTCTGGGTTCAGCAGACACAGTCGGCAGCCCTTGCTTTCTGGGAATGTGGGTTCTTCACAAGCTACCTGGAGTCGCTCAGGAACCTGAACCCAGGCCTTATTTCCTGACTGCTCCTCAGACAATTGACCAGAGAAGGAAACCAACTTTTTTTTCCCATGTGGAGATACAGAGAACCTTCCTAACCTTTACTGAGCAGATCAGGAATTGACCATACTCTCCTGAATTGTCGCCCATTCATGGGGATGCACAGAGCCCCAACCACCTCTTACCCATCACCCCATGCCCACGGTGGTCAGGTGAGGCATATTTCATGACCCCGCTCAGATAGACAACTTACCAGCCCCAAAGGGCATCCATCCAAGACTGTGGGTTTAACCTCCCTGCCCCCTGCCAGGCTGAACTAGTCCATGGTGGCCAATCAGGATGACAAAGGCAGACTGGTTGGCAAAGACAGGGCAGGCAAGCAGGCAGGTGTGTCCTGGGCCGCCACACTTCACGTGCCAGTGCCAGCCTTGCCAGTCCCTCTCAGCCCTGCCAAAGCCCCAGGCCACTGAGCTACAGCCTGCTGGTTCCTGGAGAGGGGCAGGGGTAAAAGGACAGGCAGCACGGTGCTATTCTATCCAGCTGTGCCCAGGTGGCCCATGGCGGTAGCAGACAGAGGTCATCAGCCTGTGGGGTGCCAGGTTCCATCCAGCCCACACAGTACCTGGATACAGCTGTCACTGTACTTGGCTTCCATGAGGGCCCTGGGTTCTGAAGGACAGGATACTGATCCACTTGGTTTAGGAAATTCTGGGATGGAATGATAGAGATGGCCAAATCTGAACACTGCAGTTCCACCTTGTGCATCCAGTGGCTTCTGCCCTCCTGGGGGACTGGGCCCTTGCTGAGTCAGTTTACCATCTCCTAGAAAGTCTCAGAACACCCAGGGACAGGGTCTGTTGACAGGGTGGCCAGAATAGGAATGGACCGAAGGAACTTGGTTAGCGCTGCAGGCATTCCGGTCTCCTGGCAGCGAGGGCAGCTGGCTGTGGGTGGGTCCAGCGGAACCATCCACCATCAAAGGAAGTGGGCTGCCTGGGCCCACCCACTGCCCTGAGGGCTGGAAGGAGGAGGGGCTGGAAGGGGAAAGCACAGGTTTGCTTCTGACTTGTCCAGCTGGCTCCTGGGCGTGGATGGGAAGGGAGCTGAGATTCCAGGGAGAAGTCCTGGAGGCAGTGGATCGCTGGCCTGAAACCTCTCTGGGGAGTTGAGAAATTGCTGTAGGGGGCAGGAAGCGGTGACAGGAAGGCAAAAGGAACCTCAGTCTCACTAAGAGTTTAGTCTCTCCCCATTCCCCGGGTCCCAGGAGGGATGGGCGGGAGATGGTGTGGAGAACGGTGATGCTAGCTGACCTTCCTGAGGTGTAAAGGCTCTCTGATATTCCTGAGGCCCACCCCACCATAGCTCCCTGCTTCGGGCTCCATAGCGTACCTCCACTCCTCAATGCCAAGGCCACCTGCCCTTCTTTCCGCTCTCCTCATCCTCTCACCCTGCTCTCGGCCTCTCTTTCCTTCTCCCCTTCACTCTCGCCCCTCTCTTCTCCTGCTTCCTTCCTCCCTGTTCATTTGTCATTCAGCAATGACAGCCTGGCCCCATCGGTGGTCACCTCCTCTGAGCCTAATGTCGCTGTGAGTACCAGAGACCCCTCCGTGGTGCGAACCCAGACCCAAGCCCCCACCCTGGTAGAATTGACCTTCTAGTGGCTGCATATGACTCCTTCTGTCCCGACAGCTCACCTCCGAACATCCTTCCCTTGTCACCCACCTAGCAAGCGGCAGCTGAGAGAAAGCCCATCCATCTCTCCAGCCAGCCAGTCAGCCATCAATTCATCCAAGAGCTGTCGAGGGCAGGCAGGAGGCCCCCTCTCCCTGGGTGAAAAGCAGTCTAAGAGAATCTTCTTCAGGTTAGCCCACCCCTGGAGACCCTGAGAGGTTACCGAAGCTCTTGGTTATTGGAGGGAAGAGTTGCCCAGAGAAGGGCACCCCCAGGCAGGATCAAGACATCATGGCGGGCATGTCTGGGAGCCACTGAGACCTCCACCTTCCTCCCTGGCCTCCCTCCACTCCCACTCAGACCCAGGCCACGCCTCCCTGAACCCACAGCCCCCTTTGCCCCTGGGAGCCCCCCCGAGCCTGAAGTGAGCCAGGGCACGTGCGGCTCCTCTCCTGATGGACGTCGTCATCCCCACGGCCCAGCCCAGGCCCTGCCGGGTTAATTAACTCTGCCCGGATGCGCTGACTCACTCCTTGGCTCGGTGACCCGCCTGGCTGCAGAGGACACCTCCTCAGACACAATTACATTTGAGGATGAAGCATTTCCTCTGGGCACAGAACAAGACTGGGGAGGCAGCGGGCGGGATTGGGGGCCGTTCGTCGATGACTCACAGCGCAGGCCCTGAGCGGCAGGTGCTTCTGGGCCCCTGGGGCCTCGGCGGGCGGGTGCCCATGGACTACTGTCCACTTGGGGAAGGGGGTGGGGGTGGGGCGGACCGGGCGAAAAGAGGTCTGCTACATGCATCGCTGTGGCAGGCCTGCCCAAAGTCACCGCACCTCTGCTCAGGATCCCCAGAACCCAGGTGGCAGCCTGGAGCGCCTCGATCCATCACTGTATTCACTGCACACGCCCCACGTCCCCATCTGTCCACGTGCTGTACGGAGGCGACTCACGGGCTGTAAGACGCTGAAAGATAGGCCACTGGCATTCCACACACCACCGAGGTCCTCCAGCTTTCAACGGAACTCCCAAACTCAGACTGGGAAGAGAGGCCTGGCCATCGACTTCCTGAAGTTCATCCGTGAACATCCAAGGGCTCCCAGGAGACCCACGCTGGCTACAAAACCGGATCCGTCAATGATGATGCCAGCGATCCTGAGGATGGGCTGGGGCCCTGCCATGCTTCCCTGTGTTGGCCCTACGGTTGCCACGGCAACGCGTGCCCGCCCAAACATAGCAGCAGTACAATTTGACCCTTCACCCATGGGCGGCGCTATGGGGAAGGCACCAGCATGCAGAGCCCCCTTTCATGGACCAGGAAACAGACTTGGAGAGAGGCTGACCGCTCCTGCTGTTGGGAAGGCCATTAGCTGAGCGTACTCTGCCGCCTAGCACTCCGGACTGGGAGTCCAGCCGCCAACCTTTGGCCCCTCTCTGGATTTAAAGGAAGAGGAAAAGAGAGAAGGCAGCCTACAGTGGCTGTGAGGAACACAGCATTCAACTCAGAAGAAGGCCATGGTCTCCTGCGCTCAGTCTCCTGCAAGTCTTTGCTGGGGTGGGTGGAAGCGTGGTGTCCAGCGGTGGCAGGCCCCAGATGCCCACCCTGAGCCTGGGTTAGGCCTTGCAGAAGCGGCGCTGCCTGGCTCGGCGGCCGCGTCTCCTTGGCAGAGAGGCTGCGTCTCGGAGTGGAGGGAGAGGAACCGACTTGCATTTAAATGACGAATCCCCCAGGTTCGTGCGACCTTGAGGTGGCGCTGAAGGAAGGACACTACCGAGGAGACAACACGTGCCCTTAGTTGACAACGCTCTGAGATGTCCTTCTTGGGGAGCTCGTGTCCATCCTCCCGCCACCCACCCACACGCCCTGACCAGTTGTTTACGCCACACCCTCTGGAAACCCACCTGCTGGACACAGTTTATTTAGCTGGTGACAATTTCACTGTCCCAGAGTCAGTGCTATCACAGTGACCCTGAAGGACAGCGTAGGACAGCCCCTGTGCATTCCTGGGACTCTAACTCTGCTCGGGAGTAGAAAGCCTGGTCTTTCTCGCTCGGAGTTGGCTGGTGGGTTTTGAACTGCTGGCCTTGTGGACACATTGGAGCCCGGTGTGTAACCACGACGCCACCAGGACTCCTTGAGGATAGTCTCAAGAAGGCGCAAAGTCCCCTGGAGCAGGCGAGAAGAAGGAAGGGCTGCTGCCCTGGGGACTGCCTTGGCAGGCCACATGCAGGCCAGGAACTGAGTCCCCTGCGTTGCTTGCCTGGCCTCCTGGACTTCATAGTGAGCTGCAGAGAGTCCCCCTGGACTTTAGGGCTGGCCAGACAGACCTGGCTCAGAGACTCCTGCTCCCCCATTTCCATCTGTGTGACTCTGAATGAGTTACTTCATCCCTCTGTGTTGCAGGTCCTTTATTTGCACAGCAGGGCTATCTCCTGGGAGTGGTTGGGACGCTTGGGAGCTGCCTGGGGCCCCGAACCAGGAACCTGGGGCCACAAGGGTTAGGTGCTCTGCTGATAACGGAAGGGTCGGTGGTTCAAACCCTCCCAGCAGCTCAGAAGAAGAAAGACTACCCACTTCCATAAAGATCACAGCTTAGAACCTCCACATAATGTCCCCTGGGGTCATCCTGGGTGGGAAACCTGCTCCACGGCCCTTCAGAACAGCTACGATCGCTAACAGGACCGAGACCGCCTTGTTCTGGGCACCGCGTCGAATGAGTCACGTGGATTCTCATGACTATTCTCAGCCTTGGCCTGTCTCTCTCTCTCTCTCTCTCTTTCTCTCTCTCTCTCTCTCTCTCTCTCTCACACACACACACACACACACACACACACACACACACACACATACCCACCCTACGTAAGTGACTGCTGTTATTATCCCATGTTATGGAGGAGCAAACCAAGCCTCTGGCAGGTGTTCTACATCCAGGGTTGCAGAGTAAAGGGCCTGGTTGGCATGTGAACTGCAGTCAGGGCCATCTCACGAGTGCGGGCACACGCATGGGTACAACAACCACTCTGGGAAGGGCCAGGCCTCCCGACGGCTGTAGGTAGCTACTGCATTGGGTGGAGAAATGCCAAGTCTGAACAGAACCTCTTCCACCTGCTGCTGTGTCCAGACCCTGGCTTGTTCCCAAGAGGCCGGGTCAGGGGGAGGTGGAGGGGCATCAGAGGCCTTGGGTCAGCCTGGCACTGCCTGTGGGCACAAGTGAGGGTCTGGGAGCCTGTGTTGGGGGAGGAGGGGAGAGCTGCTATTCACTGCTGCTGCCACCACCGCCGGCTGACAGTAAATAAGACCGTGGGCTTGATTCATGAGGGCTGACAGGAAATCTATAGCACGGGGTGTCTATAATCCGAACGCTGCGCCGTGGCAAAATGAAAGAACAACAGTCCAATTATGGGGTCCTGCTGGATTCCAGCCGTGCTCCTCAGACCTTGCTCGGTCTGGAGCAGCCTGACTGGGGGCAGCTGGGTGGCAGCAGTGGGGGCTGCCTGAGGGCCTGGGGCAGGTAGAAGCGGCAGCCCGGAGGAGCTGCCTGGACGTGGGAAGGAGTGGCACTGCCCAGTTGGCTCAGGCTAACTCACCTTGCCCCCAGGCTCCCCGCCCCCGAGAGGGGGGGCCCTCGAGCTGACAGTTTCAACTACAGATACCCCTGCTGCTTGCCTCCTGGCTCAGACAACACCATGGCTGGTGTCATTGGGGTTCGAGCTCCTGGTGACTGTTATAAGGTAGAATCCCCCATAGGGCTCTCTAGACTGCAGTCTTTGCAGAAGGAGCTCTAGAGGTTCAGTCCATTGGACTGCTCACCCCAAAGGTGCCGCTCAAGCCCACCGGGTTCCCCACAGGAGAAAGAGGGAGCTGTCTGCTCCTGTGTGAGCCAGAACCAGCCCAAGGGACTCCTTCCCCCAGGCCTTTCTTCTCAGGGCCTCTGAGGGATTCAAAGCTCCAACCTCCAGGTTAATAGTCAAGTGCAACCATGTGCCCCGGAACTGCAGGATAAGGCTCAAAACACAACGTTGGCAGTTCCGATCCACCAGCAGTTGCCTTGGGAGAACGATCAGGCGGTCAGCTCCCAGAGGGACTTCCCTGTCTCAGAAACCCCAAGGAGAGTTCAACTCTGCCCTCTAAGGTCGCTGACCAAGTCGTACCAAACCTACCACCATCGAGTTGATTCCAACCCAGAGTCACCCTGTCTAGGGCTTTGGAGGCTTTAAATCTTTATGGGAAGAAAAAAAAAGGGGGGGGGGGGCTGAGCCCCGGTGGCGTCGTGGTTGTGCACGGGACTGCGGCCCACTGGGACAGAGGTTCAATTCCAGCAGTGGGGCTGGGCCTCCTACTCCCACCACCGAGAGCAGTGATGCCAGAAAAAAAAAAATCTTTATGGGAGCAGTTCGTCTCAGTTTTGTCCTAAAGAGAAAAGCTGGTGGATTTGAACCACTGACCTTCTGGTTAGCAGTCCAATGTTTACCGGTCAGTGCCACCACCAAACCAAACTCACTGCCACTGAAGCAATTCTGACAGTGCAGGGTAGAACTGCCCTGTGGGTTTCTGAGACAACAGAGAAAGCCATGCGTTTCTTCCACAGAGGGGCCGGTGGTTTTGAACCGCTGACCTTGTGGTTGGCCTAATTACTAGGTCCCCAGGGCTCCTTCATTTGCCATCAAAGCCCTAGACATAGGGGTGGGTATCTGGCACATGCATAAACACCCAGCACAATGAATGTATGCCCAGCACCTGAGAGATCTGAATTTGAGTCTTGGCTCTCCATTTAATTGGGTCTCTCTGGCCTTATTCAAAGATTCCCTGGTGGCGCTATGGTTGAGTGCTAAGCTGCTAACTGAATGGTTGGTGGTTCAAACCCAGCTCCGTGAGAGAAAGGCGTGGTGGTCTGTTCAGCCTTGGAAGCCCTAGGACCATGGTTCTCCACCTTCCTAATGCCATGACCCTTTCATATAGTTCCTCATGTGGTGGTGTCGCCCGCCCCCCCACCATCAAATTATTTTCAGTGCCACTTCATCACTGTCATTTTGCTACTGTTATGAATTGGGTGATCCCTGTGGAAGGGTTGTTCTACCCCCAAAGGGGTCGCGACCCACAGGTTGAGAACCGCTGCCCTCGGGGGTCTCCTCTTCCCACTAGGTAGCTATGAGTTGGAATTGACTGGATAGCAGTGGGTTGGGTGTGGTGTTTGGTGGGGGCCCATCCAGCTACCCTGCAATGCCCTATCTCTACATTAGCCAGAGCCCGTGTTGACAAGCCCCAATCTAAACACCTGGGTGAGTGTTGTCCGCCTATCATCTGTGCCACTGTTCTAAATCTCTCGTACACAACAGCCCCCCCGATGTGTGACATTGCTACTCATCCCATTTCAGGGATACAGAAACCAACCACAAAGCGAGTAGGAGACATGTTCCCGACCACGCGGCGAACCACCCAGGTGCAGACAAGAGTCAGGTCCGGGCCGTCCAGTGCCAAAGCCGGAGCCTGGAGCCGAGCCAGTCCACTTGTGTCTATTCCCCTTCTGAAAACCATCCACTGACCACGTAGGCCACTAGGGAAAAATGAGGAACATTTTGCCATCAACCACCAGCTTCTGCCGATTAGTCTCTGGTCTAAGCTCTGTCTCCAAATGCCTTCGTGGCAACACATTCTCTCCTCTGATGTCTCCGATTTAGAAAAGCCATCGAATTCCTGTGCCCTCAGAATCTAGCGCAACCAATGGGAGGCGTGCGGCATGAGGTTGCACGCCTTCCAAAGCTAGGCCAGAAGAAGTCTTGCAGCTTGGCACGCACACTCTGGGAACCCAGCTGCCACGCTGCGAGGAAGCCCAACAGCCTTACGGAGAGGCCCCGGCAGACAGTCCCCCTGGCTGAGCTCCCGTGTTCCCTCGCCCGAGACCCGTTTCCCCTTGAGAGCAGGGCAAACCCACCAATCGCCTTTTGGGGAATAGATGAAGTCGTCTGTTCCCTTTCGAAATCTCCAAAGCCCACTACGGGGAGACGACAACGATGAGTTGAACTCGACTGGAGGGCCGTGGGCTTTACAATAAGGACCATCAAGGCCATGGTCCTTCTCCAAGTTCTTACTTCGAACCGGACGTCCCACCACCACTCTCCCCCACGCACATCGCTCTTTCGCCGAGGAGAGCACCCAGGCTCGGGCAGGCCGCGTTCAAACCAGAGCCTCCGGGGCTCCCACGCCCCTGCTCTGTAAGCGCATGGCCTCCCCCGGGTGCGTCTGGTCACTCGTCTGAGTGTCAGCTTCCTCACCTGGACCCATCACCTGACTGTCACGCAGGGCAGGCTAGCGGGAGGAATGTAGCCGCATCAGGCACGGGTTCCGCATCATGGGAAGAAGATTCACCGGCCGGGCTATCAGCAGTTTCACCCAGACGTTGCCTGTGGGCCTGCTCCCGGGTTCTCACCCCAACCCCTGCCCACCTGCCCCTTGGCATGCTGCCGCAGTGCTGGGAGAGGCTGAGGGAAGCAGGTGACTCTTTCCTGCGAACGCTCATCCAAAATTCCAACCCCACGACCCCCGAGTGGGTTCAGACCCCTGGTGATGCCATAGGACAGAGTTGAGGTGCTCTCTGGGGTTTCTCCTGAGTAGCATCACCCACCGCGCCACCAGGGAGTGGGCCATGCTCCCTCGAGCCCTCTTCACTTGCTGTTCCCATGGGTCTCTGATGGGGTCTTGGCGGCCAGCTGGTCTCCCCGCCAAAACTCCACGCAGCGTCTCCAAGGTGAGACAACCTTTTCCCCTATACACCCTCATCACCACCTCTGCCACCACCTGCGCCCCCTATCCCAACCCAACCGGGGGTTCCCCAGCAGCCCTAGCGGAGAGCTCTAGGGTCCTCTAGCTTCCGGGGTAACCCCCTCATGGTCTCCTACCTGCCTGCGCCACCACGAGATCTGGGGCCGTCGGTCTGGGGAAAGAAGAACCTGTGTTTGTCAAGGTAGATGCTTCTCGTGAGGATTCCCATCCAGGAGCCAGTGGGAACCATCCCTGCCTGAATGGTCGGCTGGGCTCAGAGCGCTGTGCAGCGTCCCGTGTGACCACCAGGACTAGGCTTGGAGACACGGTGGGTGTGTTTACGGGCTGGCTGGGCAGGGACGGGAATGTCCGTCCAGAAAGACGGCTTGGATGATGAGATAAGATCAGGAACTCACAACTAAGCTTCCTCTCCCCATGTCCATTCCCTGAGGGACTCCAGGGCCCGGTCTTCCCTGGGACGTAGAGGTTACAGGTACTGAAGGTGCTCCAGAAATGTTTGCAGTGGAAGGTTGGGCGCCCTGGGGCTCCAATAAGGCCAGGTGGCCATCAGGTGTTACTTTCCGGGACTTGTTAGTGGAGGATGACGGGCCCAAGGGGTGTGAAATGCGAGCTATCTCCAGAGAGAAGCCCTGCATGCTGAGGGCTGGGTGATGCAGGGGTGGCAGGGTCCAGCCAGGCTCCTCTGAGAAACGCCAGGCCTCTGCACAGGGGCAGGTGGAGTGAGGGGCAGGAGAGTGGCCCATGGGGGAGTGCCCACCTAGCGGGGTCTCCGCAGCCCTTCTTAGCTCCTGGTCTTTCTCTTACTCAGGCTGGGTGCCAGGCTGAGCCAGTGTCTGGGGTACGGCCAGGCCAAGGTGCTGCCAGCTGCTTCCTTCCAACCACGTCGGGCAGGTGTGAGGAGACACCTTCCACTGGCGAAGACACTGGGGCTGAGAGTGAAGGAGGGGCCCCACGCACTTCCTTCCAGAGAGCGGTGCTCGCTCCACCCCTGCGAGACCAGCCCCAAGCCCTCTTGTGTGGCCTAGCTTGCCAGTCTGCTCGGTGGGGCCTCAGACTCCAGGTGACTGACACTGTGTGGGTCGGAAGAACCATGCTCGGTAGAGCTTTCGGTGGCTGGTTTCTTGGACCTTGCCAGGCCTTTCTTCCAAGGGTCCTCAGAGTGGATTCAAACCTCCAACCTTTCTGTCTGCAGCTGAGCATGGTAATCATTTGCACTGGGACCCCAGGCCTCTGGGGCTCTCTCACCACCCACATGCTCACCCTCCCAGTTTGTCAGCCCACAAAGCCCAGGCAAGCAGGACCTTGGACAGCCTGGCTCTGGTGACCAAGGTAGGGAAGAAAGGCAGGTGGGGACACCTACACACACCTCTTCTCCATCTATGGCCACAGCGACCCTAAGAGGGGTGTGTGTGTCCCCGCTTGACTGTGAGGACAGCTGAGCCCAGAGAGGCTCAGCCATCATGAAAGGGCACACCAGCTAGCTGACGATGGACTCTGGTTCAAAGGTGGGTCTCCCTGGTTCTTCCCACTACGCCAACCAAGAAGAGACCTCCAGTGAAGTGGAGATCTGAAGGAAAGAACTGAGTGGGTTTGGTGAGTAGGGGGTGAGGAGGAGAGGGAGTGTAAGGGGAGGTTCCTACATCTGCCCATCCAGGGCCCCAGCCTCCACCCCCCTCAGTGCCTTGTTCCCTGAGACCGCGTCTCCCCACCCCTGGCATCAGTGTTAGAGCGATTCCTTCCAGGGTGTCCAGGAAGGACATTGTCTCTGGGCCCCGCCATCCGTCCCCAGGCTCCCTGGGCTCCCGACCCTGCCCCCCAAATGTTATCTGTCAGTACACAGTAATTAGAGATGTGGCACGCTTGATAAAGACTGCCGCCCGCCCTAGATGGAGCTGTCCTCTCGGACGTGTCTAATTAAAGTCCTGATGGATAAGACGAAGAAAGCCCACCAGGATGGATGTCTGCCGGCTCCGCACGCATGGCCTCTTCATTACGAGTGACGAGGGGGAGATAGAGAGGACCCCAGGAAATGCACCTACAAACCAATCAATATGTCCTTTTGTGCGACGTGAGGGGCCGTGGCATGCGGCCGGCCTTTTGAACCAGTCCTGGGGGCTGTGGCGGCAGCTGTGCGGCTCGACTGGGTCCCTGCATTCATCCAGCCCGGGTCTGCGCCGGGGGCCGGGGGCCAAATAAGGTGACCAGATGTCCCGCTTTTTAACAATGTGTCCCAAGTCCTGCAGCATTTTAAAATTAAATAAATATATTCCAATACCATTTTTTGCGTTCTATGAACATATTTGTTGCTTCATCTAGACCAAATTTTTAATCAACAACACCCCCCCACCCACCCCACCCCTGGTTAATGGTGTCCCCTTTAAAATCTGGTCACTTTAGCTAAGGAGCATGCTGGCCCAATGCTCCCACCCACCTGCTCTCTCTGAGCAGCAAACTGTAGAATTAGTGGCAGAGCACATGCATGTCCACTAGTGGCTGGGGCCTGCCCCGGCCGTCCAGACACTGTCCCACTGCCCATCCTTCAGCAACCCAAAGCGGGGGAGGGAGGGTGTATGTGTGTGTGTGTGTGTGTGTGTGTGCGCGCGTGCGCGTATGCTTATGAAACCACCTGAGTCCCTCACAGAACGCACACAGGCGGGGGTTAAAGGATGGTTCCCATGAGGGGCAGTGCCTGGAAGCTGGCGCCAGGCACCCGGCATGGGGCAAGGTGCTGTGCCGAGATCATTGTAGTCTCAAGAAAACCCTAGAATGGAGGGGTCCTTGTTCCTGCTCTAGAGATGGAAAAATGGAGGCAGAAGGAAGTTAGGCTACCTGACCCGAGATCACAGAGACGCAAGTGTGAAAGGTGGCATGATAGAGGGTCCACCAGTGGGCCCCCCACGCTATCACTTCTCATAACACTGCAGGTTAATTACCTCTCCATTTCTGTCCCATGCTCCGTACACGCGATAGCCAGCCATTCTTGGATGTCCCTGGGCGGAGCTAACACACTCAGAGGCCAAGCAACAGGTTAGACATTCAAATCCAGGTGGAGGTGCCACGGAAGAAAGGCCTGCCTGTCTACGTCCCAGAACAGCAGCCGCTGGAAGGCGGACATGATAGAGCACAGGTCCACTGAGTCCACGCTCACTCGGGATCGGAAAACTCACTGCCACAGAGCTGATTCCTGCTCAGAGGGACCCTGTCGGGCGGAGTAGATGGTACCGTAGGGATTCTGAGACCGTCAACCACGGTACTCAGGAGGGACAGGCAGACGCGCCTTTCTCTCGTAGAGCACCTGCTGGGTTTGAGCTGCCACCTTTGTGGTTAGTTGAAACCCACAATATCACCAGGCATACAGCCACATCATAGATCCATGATGCTTGTCACTAAGGGGGAGAGAAAAATGCCCTTGGGATAGGGGACAGAAAGCGAGAGGTGATTAACCTGCAATGCTATGAGAATTACTAGCTTATTATATAACAGCATGAGGAGCCCTGGTGGTGTCGTGAAGATGTATGGAACCATGGTCCATAAGGTCTGAAGTTCAAAACCATCAAGCTGTTCCTTGGCGGGGGGTGGGGGGCAGATGAGACTTTCTACTCCCATAGAGTGTCCCAGTCTCAGACACCCACAGGGGTAGCCCAACCCTGTCCTAGAGGGTCATGATGAGTCAGCGTCCCCTGGATGGGCAGTGAGTGAGGGTTATGATTGTGTATAACTGCACATGATCAATAATCCATTTGGGGGAGTGGGTAGAGGTATTCTTTTCTGTCATTTGAAAACATTATTTCCCAAAGGAAAACAAAAGATGCCACGCCCACCCTCCTTACATAATTTGGATGTGTTGTCAGGAGAGGCCAGTCCCTGGGGAAGGACCTCATGCTTGGTTAAGTGGAGGGGCTGCCCCAAAGAGAAAGACCCTCGGCATGATGGGTTGGCACAGTGGCTGGAACGGTGGCTCAAATGGAGGGACAGTTGTGACGGTGACTTCGGTCCGAGCAGTGCAGAGGTCAGAGCCCCTGTAAAGATATCTAACCACCTCCCCGACACCCGCTCTCCCCGGGTAGGGACTTACGCATTCTTATAGGAGGGGCTTCCAAAGTTTGTGGGAGCGAAGAGATAATGGATGATTCCGAGAATGTTGTGAAGACGCTGCAATAGCCAGGCCTGTGCTCCCCAGCACAGGTGCCCCGGGCCTGGATGCCCCCCGGCTGTTCAGAGGTCATGGGTCACCCTTGGGGAGTAACAGATGCTGTGGCCGGGCCCATCAAGCTCGTCCTGACTCCCCCAGCAGGCAGGGCTGGGCCAAAGGTGCCAGCTGTGGGCAGAGGGACAGGGCAGCCGTCTACCCAGGTCAGACCTGTCCTCCTGGAGACCCAGAGGCCAGGGCACTGGGGACCTTGATGTCTGTCACCCAGACCTGAGCTAGGGTGCGGGCTTGGTGAACTGACATGCTGTGGTAGCGGGTAATAAATAGAAGGAATTTGATCAACTTCCTCTAACTGGCGATGAGATCCCTCCCAACAAACCCTTCACCATGCGTTTCTGGAGCAGGATGAAATTGTTTCGTTCGGAGAGTCGGCCCCACCCCCCCACCCTCCCGGGAGTCGCCTGGAAGCTCCTTTAGTGAGAGGTAAAAATATGCCAATCATTAATGAGGGGAGCATTACAGAGACTTTAATGCAATCAGAAAGAGGAGCCCTGAGGCAGCATGGGAATAAAACCTGCCCTTAAATCAGAGAGAGGTGGCGGAGCAAGGAAAGAGATGAGCAGCTGCTGGGAAGCAGAAGCCTCTGTCCCACTCTGCCCCTGGCTTGTGTCCCTGCACCACCTACCACCTGGGGGCTCCCCACGGCCTCCAGCCTGTGCTCAGGAGGCTGCCCCTCAGCCCAGGTCCTGGTGTCTGCTTCCCAAAGGGCAAGGTGAGCACCTACGTAGCTGTTCATCTCGAGGAACCGTTTCACTCACCACAGTTTGGTGAAGAAGCACAAGGAAGCCTGTGCTTACCTTGCCGAGTGGGTAGCGCCCCCCGCCCCCACTGCCAGCCCCCTCAACAGTGCCCAGGATCTCAAAAATCCCTGGGAACGTCAGTGACTGGCTATGGAAACGGTTTGGAAAAGCCCTTTGCTGGAGCAAAGAGGAGGATCGTTGCGGTTTAAAGGATTCTAGGGGCTGGGAGAGGCAGAGGGGTGCTCACAGGACCCTGGGTCTACCGCAGGGAGTCCTGTCTCCCCCTGACACTGTCCTTCGGGGCAGCAGCACCCATAGAGTGGTTTCCCCCAAAACTCTCTCCGCACTGAGCCTCACTGCTCCATGCCAGCTGCAAACCTCCTGGTTGGTCTTTGAATACCTCTGGCAGTTTTCAACCTCAGGGCCTTAGTACTTGCTGTCTGAATCCTTTCCTTGGACATCTTGCAGGGCTCTCTCTGTCCCCTCCTTCAAGTCGCTGCTCAGGAGTGTGTGGCTGTCTGTCTCTGGCAGTTCCCACACCTGACACCTGACATGTGATCTCCCTGTCTTCCTTTTTTGCTTCATGACACTTGTTTAATATCTGAAATGCACTTATTATCTCGGGGTGTTGCTATGTTTTGTGCTTTATCTGTCCCCTTCTAAAACCGCATGCATCCACGAACATCAAGGCTGCGGCTTCTGCCAGTGTTTGTGCACGATTAGAGCCTCGTACCTAGAACATGCCTGCATATGTGTGTGGGATGGATGGATAAAGGGCAAAGAAGCAGAGCCCTGAGGGCTGCCAGCGGCTGTCCTTGTCCCCCTCTGGATCCTGCCCCAGGAGACCTGAGAGCACTGCAGCCTGGTGGTTGCTGGCACCCCAAGGGGTAATGAGGGGAGAGGAGTGAGGGAAACAGGAGGTGGGTGCTCCAGAGTTCCAGCTACAGGAGGGTGGCACGAAGGTGAGGAGGGCAGGGAGCCCTGGACCACAGAGACCAGCAGGAAGAGTCTGGTGTCTCAAGAAGCAGACAGAGAATTGAGGACCACTCCTGCCCTCTACTGGCACCCAAGGGTCACCTGCACCATGCAGACCTACTGCGCCATACTGAGAAGGTGGAGAGATAGCGATCGCCTTTGCTACTGCAGCCACAGCAGTGCGTCTGGCACCTAAAAATAAAAATTATAAGTTGCCATCCAGCTGATTCTGACAACTCCACTGGGAGTCAGCGCCGTTTGTGGAAGGCCCTGGAGTGTGAGACGCACGCCCAGGGGTAGCTCTTTCTGAGAGCGATGGGACGTCTTTCTCCTGTTCTGTTCCCAGGCCAACGCTGGCCAGCCCACAGTTCGCTATTGCTGATGGTGAACTGAGCCGGGCAAGGACAGACTGCCCCAGCCGAGTCCGCCATGGTTCCTCGGAGCCCTTGGGCCAGTCCCTTCTCAGCTCTGGCTGCAGGGAGGAGCTCCAGGGACCCTCCTGCAACCATCCCATGATTCCCTGAGGCTTCTGTGCTACTGAGACACATCCATAATGGGACCTGCCTCATCTCAGCTTCCGAAAGGCACGTGTCTCCTGCAAATGGGGTTCAAAGGATGTTTCTGACCTGCTTCTGAGGAGAGAGGAGGCAGCTGCAGACCCAGTGTGGTAAAGAGCACAGAAACTGAGGCCAGACCGCAGTTTAGACCCCAGCTCTGCGTATCCCTTGCTGTGCACCCTTGGGCATGTGCCTTAACCTCTCTGTGCCTCCGCGCTCTGTGTGTGCGATGAGCTGACGCGTAGCCCCTCTTTCCTATGGGCTGTGCTCACATGTGCACGAGCCAAACCCTTCGTGCCCGCCTCACAATGACAGCGGCATCATGCTTGGTTGGTACCTGGGTTCAGCCCCAGCGTGAGGAGTCCCAAGGAAGCCGAATCAGGCCTGGGGGCTTCTTCCCCAAAGGCGCTGTGGTGCTTGAGATTTCGCCAGCTTGGAACCAGAAGCTGGGGACGCCTGTTGCCTCATTTCATTGCTCCGTCATCCTGAGAAGGTGGAGACATAGCCATCGTCTTTGCTATTGCAGCCACAGCAGTGCATCTGACACCAAAAAATAAAAATGAAAAGTTGCCACCCAGCTGATTCTGAGTCCTGGCAACCCCGCCGGGAGTCAGAGCGGTTTGTGGAAAGCCCTGGAGTATGAGACGCACGCCCAGACGTCGTCGCTCTTCCTGAGGGCCATGGGACATCTGCCTCCTGTTCTGTGGCCAGGCTAACCCTGGCCAGCCCACAGTTTGCTACTGGTGCTGCTGGGTACCGTCAAGTTGCTGCCAGCCCAGAGCACCCTGGTATACAAGCAACCTGGTGGACCCCGTTCTTATGTTTGGGCCCAGCAAGGCGGCTGCTGTGTTGACTCATCTCCTGCAGGGCCTTCCTCTTTTTCACCGCCCATGACGTCACCAAGTGCGATGTCCTTCTCCGAGGGCTTGATATCAGGTGCAAAGGGTGTGGGATGAAGACTCAGCATCCTGGCCTCCAAGAAGCGCTCTGGCTGGACTTCTTCCGAGACAGATTTGTCCACGGTACTTTCCGTGTTCTTCGCCAGCCCCACAACCCAAAGACATCAGCCGTCCTTACGCAGGGTCAAGGTCACCTGCCTATGTGGGGCTCAACATGCCACGGCTTGGGTCGGGCTCTCCTGGGTCCTCAAAGTGACCTGTTTGCTTTTCAACGCCGTCAAGAGATCTTACACTGCAGATGTGTCCGGTGCAACGCCTCCTTTGGTCTCCTGGACTGCGGTTTCCAACGAGCGTTGATTCTCAATCCGATTCAGCTTTTCTCCCTGTCGCGTGACGTCACCGTCAGGTTCAGTTGTGAGGATGTGGGTCTTCTCACGTGGAGTCATCATCCACGTGACAGGCCGTGGTCTTTGATCGTTGTCAGCGCGTGCTCCAGGTCCTCCTCCCTTTCAGCCAGCGAAGGCGTGCCATCTGCATAGTTCAGGTTGTTGTGCACAAACCTTCCTCCAAGCGCGGTGATGCATTCTTCTTCAGATAACCCAGCGTCTCTGGTGATCTCATACAATCTCTCTCTCCTTTTTCGGCTTCCAGTTCAATCGTTTTCCGGCCTACAGTTTAGTGATAGCAAGAACACTGGTCACATTTGTCCGCAGGGTCTGTAAGGGCTGGGTTTGGGAAGGAGGTCACCAGGCACCTGAGTCGGTGGGGGGGTATGTTTCAAACCCCACCTTTCAGTTAGCAGCCAGGCATTGAGTATGTGCACCAGGCTAGGTCCCATTGCCTTCAAATCACTGCCAACTCGTAACAGCCCTGTGGGACAGAGTGAAACTGCTCTGTGGGTTTCTGAGACTGGTTCTCCCTCGGAGCAGCTGGTGGTTTCAAACTGCTGACCTTGTGGTTATGGGCCCAACAGGTAACCCTAACCCCTTGTACCACCGGGGCTCTCTTGCATCAGACAGGGACTCCAATTAATTGGTAGTTAGATAACTAGCACATATACATTAGAGCGCACTGTGCCCTTGCTTTCTGTCGAGACCTCTGCCATAACCCTTTCTGGATAGTGAAGCGTACAGAGGCTGAGGGTGCCAGGCCTATCCTGGATGGACGGCGTTATGGCCAGAGGCAGTCCAAGTGTCCGGGAGGTGGGGACAGTGTGGATGGCGAGGACAGAGTTCACAGGTGTGGGTGGAAAGGAAAGAGGAGGGGGGTGATGATCAGTCATTAAGGAAAGTTCCAAAAGGAGGTGAGATTGGAGCGCCAGGAGATGAGGAAACATAAGAGTGTTCCAGATTGACTCAGCTCTGAGCTAGTTACCAAACTGGACAGGCCGGGGCCCCAGGGCAGGCAGAAGGCAGCTTGCAAGGCGCTGAGGAGCCACCTTCCTAAGTGAGGGGCCAGCCAATCGCCAACAAGGCCAGGCCAGCAGAGAAGGCCGCTCAGGAGGCTTACCCCTGCCGGACTCCCCTACATTCCTGACCTCAGAGAAGGCGGCCTCCCCTCCTCACTGTGCAATGGGTCAGCCTGAACCTTACAGGGCAGAGTTAAAGCACCACCCCTCAGCTTCCTCCAGAGGGGGCTGGTGTGCACCCAGTGTTTCTGGTTCCTGCGCTCCTATCCTCACCTCCAGGGAGAGCCCCTCTTTGGAGCCTAGCCCAGAGACCAGGACTTCCACTGCGTGGCTGGCCAGAGCTGGCCCCTCAGTTACACCCTCTCTGAAGGTGGGCAGACAGTCGTCTGGGCACCAGATTGGGACATGTCCGCCCGCCACCACCCACCCATGCAGAGCCTTCAGGGGGGGGCCAGCCAGCAGGGGCCGCCGTGCTGCAAATGACTCCCTTTGTCATTCTGTTTTGTTATGATTAAAAATGCATGTCGCAGGCGAGGCCCTGGAGTGGAACCCGGCTGAAAATTGAATCATTAATATTCCCCCTCCAGCTGATGCCCCACGCTTCCTAGGCGGCGGAAAGCAGAGACATGCAACAGTTCGGAAGTCAGCTGAGAGGGAGAAGCCAGAGGGGGCTCTGGGCCACCAGTCTGAGAGAGGACAGAGGGCCATCCAGCCCACACCGGGGCTCTGCCCTCTCAGCTGGAAAGCAGGCGCTTCAAGACATGCACGCCAGGCCTGCCGCCCTCGGCCCCCTCTTCCCCTCTGTGGCAGCCGCCCCCGCCTCTCCACGCTTCCTGCTGCCTTCTGCTTTCTGCATTGGCTGCTCCTGCTTCCACTGCTTCTTCTCATCCTTGCTGTTGATAGCTGCCGTGAGCTGCCACAACTCCGTGCACAGAGGAACGAAACACATTCCCGTCTCTGTCCATCCCCAGGATCGTGACAGAGCAGAAAGAGGGTTTTCATTGGTGGAATTTGCCGGAGTGGGGAGCGGGGCGGGGCGGCAGACCTTCAGGCCTTTCTTCCTACTCTCTCTCAGACTAGAAGCTCCGCCAAAACCTACTCAGCCCATCGCAACGTGCCAGCCTCTGCTGGCAGATGGGGTGGCTAGGCCTCAGGTACTTCGGTGGGGACTTGCGCTCCTTCCTCCCTCAGGGAAGTAGCGAGCGCAAGAGAACCACCGTGGTCCACTCTGTTTTCTTTGGCAGCAGGTGGATGGCCCTTTCCGCCTCCCAGGCTTGGTTTTAGCCCTTCGTGTGTAGGCGCTGGCTTATTTGTGGCTCAGATTCTGAACGGATCAAGAAAGTGAGGCCCAGAGTAGTTGGACAACCTGGCCAAGGCCACAGAGCCAGAGAGGGGGCCCCAAGTTTGTGCTCTTTGCTCATAGGCCTGCGCCATGGGAGATAGCGGCTGCAAGGAACATGGGCTCCTGAACACTCACAAAGGGGTGATCGGAGTCGAGCACGGAGAGAAGCAGACAGGAGTCCCTGGCTGCCACAAGTGGTTACATGTGAGGCTGTCCACCCAGAGGAAAGGCCTGGTGATCTTCTTCTGAAAGGATCCGGCCAAGAAAAGCCAAGGTGAACCTCTTGCTACTCTGATATGGAGCTTCCAAAGACGCCACATGAGAAAAAGAGTGTCAAACATCTCTAATCATTTTGAAACGGGCTCAAGGATCGATGTCATGTGACCTAATCAGACAAGATATTATCCCTCCAACACCGTTCTAAGTACCATGGAGTCAGTTCCAACCCATCTATCGATGCACAAAACAACAACAGCAAACAAACCATGGCCTGGTTTTGCACCAACCCCACAATTGTTTCTGTGTCTGAGCTCACGGTCTTAGTTGTGGTGCCTGTCCATCTCCTGGAGGGCCTGCCCTTTAACTGACCATCCAGGCTACCAAGCCTGGCGTCCTTCTCCAGGGCCTGGTCTCTCCTGACAACATGTCCGAAGTCTGTAAGACGATGTCTCGCCATCCTCGCCGCTGAGGCAGAGGTTCTCAACCTGTGGGTCAGGACCCCTTTGAGGGTGGAACGACCCTTTCTCTGGGGTTGCCTGACTCATCACAAAGTACAAAGTTATAGTGATAACGTAGCAACAACAATACTTTTACGGTTCACCACAGCACGAGGAAATGTATGACAGGGTCACAGGCATTAGGAATGTTGAGAACCATTGTTCTAAAGTTTCCTTGGATCGTACATCTTTCAAGATGCTTGGTTTGACCTTTTAGCAGTACATGGGGATTTCGATGTTCTGCTGTGCCATTCAAATGCATTGATCCTTCTGCTATCTCCATACTCAGTGTCCAACTTCTACATGCACACGAGGCAACGGAGAATACCGTGGGTTGGGCAGGGATCACTTTAGTCCCCCAAATCACACCTTAGCTTTTCAAAAGTCAAAAGAGGTCTTGTACAGCAGATTCACGGCAGGCAACGTGCCCTTTGACCTCTTGACTGGGGCTTCCATGAACATCAGTTGTGGATCCAAGCGAGACCAATTCCATGACAACCGCAGCCTTGTCACCATGATTACGAGTTACTTCTTGGATCAGTGGTGAGGATTGGGGTCTTCTTTACATGAGTGTCATCCATCCTGAAGGCTGCCATCCTTGATCATCAACTATCTATCATCTATCTATCTATCATCTATCTATCTATCGTGATTCCTGACTTATTGGGAATGCATTCTTAGCCGTCCCTGCCACACTCCCCATAGCCTCTCAAATTCTCAGTACTTCCACAGACCAAATCCACTGCCCACAGGCCGAAGCATCACGGGGCCTCCTCTGCAAAGGAGGTTTCTGGGGATGAAGGCACCAGTTGGAACTTGGGAATTTCAAAGTTCCCCCTTGGACTTAAGGTGACCGGACATCCCACTTTTTAACAATTTAACAATGTCCCATGGCATTTTAAAATTAAAATAAATATATTACAATACGATTTTTGTGTTCTGGGAACATTTTTGTTGCTCCATATAGACCAAATTTTTAATCAAGAGCCCCCACCCCCGTCAATGGTGTCCCGCTTAAAATCTGGTCACTTTACCCTTGCTCGAAGTTTCTCTAACGGAGGGCTGCTGGAGGTGGGGCTACACAGCAGCCGGGCACCTGGATCACCTGGCAGCAATGAGTCGCAGGTGCGGGATAGGCCCTTTGCCTGAGTGTCTTCACCTGTGTGGGGGCCAGGCCACTGCTGGCACCCCCCTGGCTCTGTCAACCAAGAGCCCCCTGCCCCCGCTGGGCAGCCCCCCAGCGCTGACCAGAACAGCACTGGGGTGGTGGGAGTTCTGCCCCCAGTCCCATCCTACGGACAGGATGGTTTGGGTGCATGACCCTCACCTTAATTCACAAGTTGAGAAAACCAGAAAGCTGGCAGAATCAAGAACTATTTACAGCTCTGCCTGTTTACAGCTCATTCTAGAGTGGTTCTCAATCTTCCTCATGCCGCCACCCTTTACTACAGCTCCTCGTGTGGTGGTCACCCCCCAAACAAAATTATTTTCATTGCAATTTCATCACTACCATTTTGCTACTGCTAGGCACCGGGGAACCCCTGTGAAAGGGTCATTCAACCCCCAAAGGAGTCACGACCAACAGGTTAGGAACCGCTGATTCGTACTTACAAGAGCAGTCAAACCCCTCCATTGTTCAGAGGAAGAAAGACCAGGCAGTTCTGCCCTGGTCTAAAGGGTCCCTATGATTCGGAATCCAGCGGATGGCAGGGAAATCTTACTTTTGTTACAATGTAACAGCTTTCCAGCAAATGTACAGGAAGTGCTACTTTGTGCCTGGTGGGAGAAACAGCTACTGCATACAAAGGAGAGGGTGACAGGCATCCCTTCCTTCTCGGGACTGGAGAAGATACCTCTGGGGAGGTGGCATTTACACCTTAACTCCAGTGACCAGAAGACCACATGGTCAGCATCAGAGTGACCCACGGTGGTGTGTCCAGTGGAATTAGGGCTCCAGCCCCTAATTCCAAAGGACAAGCCTGCGCAAGGTGGGATTTCCCAGCACTTTCAAAGTAAAACAATGTGAGAAGGGCAGTGATGCGCTGGCACCTTGGGATGTGGGCTGTCCCAGCTTCCCGGGCCAGGCCAGGAGTCCACATAGCCTGACTTCTCACCAGAGCCTGCCCTCCCCTGTGGATGGGTCATGGGAGGGAGGAGTCCTCAGTGTTTCACTTTATGGGTGAGGAAAACTGAGGCGCCTGGTGGAGCCAGGATTTGAACCCAGGTCTTTTCCCTGGAACGACCCCTTCACGATCAGTGCTAACTAAAAAGGGGACCGTTCTAGTCCACTCAGAGGAGAAAGATGGCAGTCAGCTCCTGTCAAGAGGAGAGCCTGGCATGCTGGGGAGACATTTCCCCTCTGTCCCATAGGGATACCGGGAGTCAGGACCAGCGATGGTTTGCTTTGGGGAAGTGCTCCGAATTTGAGGGGCAGTGGGGAGTCCCGCACGCAGGTGCTGGTCAGGAATCTACTCCCAATGTCCTATGGCAAGTGCCCCAGGGCAGGGACTGGGCATCATAGTTGACCAGGAACTGAGGACAGAGGGTGGGTCTGGGGGAGTAACCCCTCTCCGAAGCTCCCGGTTCCTGGTCCAGTCATATTTCCCTGAGCAAGAACAGACAGACACCACAGTCGAGGCCATGCCCTCATGGCCCATCCAGGCCCTGAGGGGTCACTGCTGGACTCTCTTGGTTTGGAGCACAAGAGAGACAGCGTGTGAGCCCTGGGTCCACCAAGCAGGCCTCTCCCTGTCCCCAGGGGCTTCCCATCCCCCAGGACACCTGCCTCCTCCCACCCCCATGCCTGGTGCTCTCTGCCACCCCCCACCCCGCTGCTTATTCCTCTGAGCCTGCAGGGAGATTCCAAAGGCACTTAGGAAGAATCTGTGCCCCCCCCATCCCACCAAAGCTGTCTTCTCAGATTTCCGCCACTGGGGAGGGCCCACCTTCCTCCCCCTGGCAGAAACGGCTTACAGAAAGGCCACCAACGTGGAGCAACATGGCTGGCTGCACCAGAGGTCACCCATCCTTCTCTGTGGACGCAACCCCCTCCTCTGTTGTCTCCTTTGGGGTTAGAGGGGCTTTGAGGTGTCATCACATCCTCTGTCAACAAAATACTCAGGCAGTCTTCTGGAGCATGCTCACCAGGGGCCTCCCCGTCCTGTGCCTGCGCACAAGTCCAGGTGTCAGAGGAGCTGGAGCCCTGGGGCAGACAGAGGCCAGGGTCCTATCACCCAGCCCTGCCCAGAGGGCAGCCAGGCCCGAGCCTCCTTGCAGACCCAGGTGTCTCGCTCACTGCACCACGGGAAGTTGGGACCCTGAGCCACCACGTGGTGGCAGCTGCAGAGGGCTGGCCAGCCATGTCACCGGCCCTCCTCTGGAAGCGGGTGCAGGGCCAGAGCGGGAACAGTCCCTGCCATGTGGGAGAAGGGTCCCAGCAGCACATCCCTTATTTGCTCTTCCGTCCACACCCCCTGGTCCCCAGACCTAGGCCCACCCCACGTGGCCGGGTCCTCAGCCACACCGGGTCCCTTCCCCCACCCCACCCCCACCTCCCCAAGGACAAGCAAAGTTATTACAATAATGAATTAGCCAGCCGCTCCCGGCCGCCACTGGCAAAGACAATTATCCCCCTGCACATCCCTAGCCGCCTCTCGGCTCCCTCATAAAGACAGGCTTTTGGGGCCGCTTTGTGCTTTGATTGGAAATGAAGAGCTTGCTAATTAGGGAACACCTGCTGGGACCGAGGCTGGCATGAACCAGGCAGGACAGACACGGAGGGAGCAGCGGCCAGCGGCCAGCCGTTATTGCTGTTGCCGGTGTGCATGTGAGTGAGGGCTGGGTCCCAGGCCCATGGGGGTGGGGGCAGGGAGGCAGGCCCCTCTGTGATTGACAGCAAGCCGTAAGCCGTCAACAAAACCCAGACATTTCCTGCAGCTCTTCACCTTTTAAAGGATGCTAATCTGTTGATGAGCGGTGTTAATTCTGCTTGTGTTTGTATAGGTCAGTGCTATGGGGGTCGGGGGGAGGCGTACAGCCCTGGTATGATATGTACAACTGTTTTTAGAAGCCTCTCAGCTCCCTGCGGAGGTGGTGACAGGGATAGGCCACCCCCCCCCACCCCCCACTTCTCAGAGGTGAGGCGACCTGCCTTTCTCGGTGGCCCTCAGAGCTCCATGAGGTCACAGGGGATGGAACCAGAGATTGGCTTGACTGTTCCTCTTTGGAGTTCTTTGTGGGCCAGAAACCAGCTCAGCACCTGCCTCCATCCCGGGGCCTGCATGAGGCAGATCACTGGGGAGCCCTGTCCCAGAAAGAACGTCCATTTGGGCACTGAGATGAGCATGGTGATCAAAGGGGTCCCTCTTGACTTTTCCTAAAAATCACACTATCCTCATGGGTTGGATCGCCTCCCTCCTCCCCACCCCCCCACCTCTCCTCTGATAAGTGCTCAGCGCCCTCGTCAACCCACCTCTCTTTCTTGTTCATGTCCCGTTTCTGAACTGGAGTCCATACAAATTGTATTCTGTGTACCGGGGACTCAATAGACGCACACAGACTTGACTATGTGGACACACACACAGACTTGAATATATGTGTGTGTGTGTGTATACATGCACACATACACCCTAGAGATTTAAACACACACACACATACATCACACACACAATGGAACTTCAACACACCAACGCACACACTAGAAATTAAGCACACACACTGTACGAGTGCCCTGGGGGTGCCCTGGTTATGTGTTGAGCTGTCATCAGAATGGTCGGCAGTTTGAAACCACCAGCGGCCCCTCTAAAGAGTTACAGTCTTGGAAACCCACAGGGGGTGGCGACAAGTCTGCAGCGAGCCCACGGCCGTGAGTTTGGTTTGGGACTTCAACAAAAATACTACGCGTCAATGTCTTAGAAGACAAATTTATCCTCTCTTGGTGAGGGCTGGGAATCTGAAATCAGGGGACCACTTCCCCGGTGAGGCTTTCTATCGGTCAATTCTGGAGGAAGGTCCCGGTCTCCTCTCAGCATCTGTGGGCCCTGCCCCCCTGGGAGCTCTCCATGTGTCTTGGCGTCAATCTTTCCCTCCGTCTGGGAGGTCTGAGTGCAGGGACCCCACATCTGATGGGCGAGCCTGTTTCCTGGGGTGGAAGTCAGCGCTCTGCTCCTTCTGTTTGTGTTTTATCTCTTGTCTGATAAAGGGGAGCCAGGCCACCTCTCAGGGAAATTCCTCCTAGATTTTATCAGAGCAGCATCTCCTCTGCCCTACTACTGATCCTGTCAGACCACCTCCAGGGAATAATGACATCATCACATAATGGCGGATCCACTGAGAACCAAGTCCTGACCAGCTGGACAGATCTTCTATGGGTACAATTCAATCTCTGACATTCTGCTCTTGGCCCCTCAAATTTACATCCTTGCCACAGGCAAAAATAGTTCACCTCGCTGTACCATCCCCTGAATCAACTCCCAGTTCCAATCCCACTCTGGGGCAAAATTCCTCTTCATCCATGAATCTCGCATACAATCACCTGTTTCTAAAATCCCGTGGTGGGACAGGCACAGGTAGATATTTCCATCATAACTGGGAGAAACCAGAGGGAAAAAAATTCTAGTGGGCAAGTCTACAGCCCAGTAGAACCACTTGCATGTGTTCTCACGCCTTGAAAATAGCCCTCTCTTCTCTGAGACCATCCAGATCCTGGGTGTTAGCCATGGTCTCTGAATTCTGCGTGGAGGCTACTTGGTCCCAGGTTTCAACTCTGCTGTCTGGGACCAGTCGGATGGCACCTCTGCTCCCTCAGTTCTGAGTGTCTCCGTTCTCCTAATCCAACTTAATGGCAACTCCACCCACTCCGTTTCCGCAGGCCTCACCCTTCTGCCCTTTGGGCATGGCAATCCTACAGTCTCAGGTCTGCCCGGCACACCCAGTCCCATTCCTCTTCCCCACACTGCAGAACTGAGCTGGTAAAGATCTCCCTCTGATACCGAAAAGGCTGTGGCCCCACCCTTTGGGAGCCAGCAGGTCATGGTTCCACCCTTGAGACTCCAGAGAACATGGTCCCTCCACTTGAAACTTAGAGACATCTCTGCCTCCCATGCCCCTCTCTCTTCAGCTTCAGCTTCCTGTTCTCTTGGTCTCTTAGAGGCTGCTCAGCTCCTCTTGGGATGACCTGCCTGGGCACGTGCTACAAAAGCTTCACTTCTCTCAATAAGTGCCAAGAGGTGCACCACTGTGCCAATGAGCCTTGGTGTGAAGGTGCTCGGCTCTCTCACTCTATGGGTCAGCAAGCCTGCATCATGGGTAAGTGCCCAGAAGCACTCCACTCCACCTGGAACCCTCGTGCCCAAAGGTACACAACTCTTGTTCCTCAGGTCAGCTCCTTTGCCATCTCCTAGTTCTGCTGCTGCCGTTTCTCTGCTGTTGCTTCTCATGTCTGAACTATCTCTTCTGTTACAGCTTCTTCGTCACCTTCTGAACAGTCACTGAATTGCTTTTGTTTTTAATTCCACCATAATTCCATAATGATGGGATCATAATTCCACCCATCATTCAACCAACGGTAAACTCTCCCAGGCTTTCCTCATTACCCAGTTCCATAACTGCTTCCACATTTTGAGTATCTGTTAGACAGCACCCCACTCCTGGTAACAAATTCTGTCTCGGTTCTTTAAAGCTATATAACATGAATACCACAAGTGAATAGTCTTAACCAACAAAATTATTTTCTCACCATGTAAGAGACTAGAAATCAGAGCTCTGGACCTGGCTTTAAAGGAAGGTTTTTCCTTTCAGCTCTGGAGGAGGATCCAGGTCTCTTTTCAGGAGCTGTGCCCAGCTCCTCTAAGAGATCTCCACAGGTCTTGACATCAGTCTTCTCTCAGGTCTAGAATGTTCACAGTGCAAAGAACTGAGCTGGGACTTGCTCTATTCTCTGCTCTTCTGTCCTGGTAGTAAGAGATCTCCTCTGCTTTCTTCTCTCTTTACTCTTATAAGATAAAAGGTAAAATCTGTGACCCAAGTAGGGGTGCTGCATCCCATTCTAATCCTCTACAATGGATTGGCTGACGACATTATGGGAAACAGTCACGTCACTGGCTGCCAAATTACATTATTACACAAATGCCAAATCACATCATAGTTCAGCCAAGTTGACATATATTTTAGGGCCGTGGTTCCCAACCTGTGGGTTGTGACTCCTTTGGGGATTGAACGACCCTTTAACAGGGATTGCCTAAGACCATCGGAGAATACATATTTCTGATGGTCTTAGGAACTGAGACTCCACTTCTCAATCCATCTCCAGGAGGACCCGTCCACATGCAGATACGCTGATCTGGTGAAGAAGAAGCTATCCCAACCTTTGAGCTGGCATTGGTTTTTTATGCATACTGTTGCAAAATGTAGCAATGTAGTTTACTGTTGCTATATCAAGACTGTAAACCATGCTACACCATGCTTCAAGACAAAATTTCATATATTTGTAATTAGAAATAAGTATTTCCCAATATATAATTACATATTTTTATGATGAATCACTATGCTTTAATTATGTTCAATTTGTAACAATGAAAATGCATCCTGCATGTCAGATATTTACATGATGATTCATAACAGTAGCAAAATTATGTTATGAAGTTATGAAGTAGCAACAAAAATAATTTTATGGTTGGGGGGGTCACCACAATTTGAGGAACTCTATGAAAGGGTCACGGTATTAGGAAGGTTGAGAACCACTGTTTTAGGGGGACACAATTCCATCCATGATGTATCCATACATGTGTACTCTTTGGTGGATTAAACATACACTGAGAATTAAGCACATACATCTTGAGGAATTACGCACACACATATACATGTTAGGAATGAAATACACACGTGTACATCCTCCCCTTTTCTGGACCTTCTTTTAGAGCATAGTTTCTATTTCAAGAGATCTCATGCTTGAGGGAAGACAGGTGGCTCCCAGGGACTGTAGACAGGGACTGAGTGTATTCATGGCCCAGGGCAGGTGAGCTCATTGCCACATGCAGTGGGATCAGAGGTTTCTGAGAAGGAGATAAACCAGTAGAGCACAAAGGACCCAGGACGGGGCATGGCCTGGTTCTCCATCAGGAAACCCTGGAGCACAGGACTTAAGGACAATGGAGGCAGAAGGGAAGAGGGAGGTGGGCATGGTCGGTTGTGGGGGAACAAGTAATGTGCATATACTTTGTAAGGCTGCCTAATGCACCAATGAATGGATTACGGGTGTATTCAGCTGAATTGTGCTCCACAACCATCAACACTCACCTCAATCCCGACCAAGATATGTTTAAATCCTAAAGCCCCAGGACCTATGAACATGACCTTACTTAGAAATCAGGTCTTTGCAGATGCAATCAAGTTAGGATGCAGTCATAGTGGGTTAGGGCAAGCTCCGTCCAACAGGACGCGGGTCCTTGTGCAAAGAGGACACTATCAGCCATAAGTGCACAATGGGAATGCTGTGCGATCCCTGAGGAAGGGAGGAAGGAGTGATCTTGCCACAAGCCCAGAGAGGCAGTCACCGAGAGGCAAGGAAGGCCTCTGTGAGAACATAGCCCTGCAGACACCTGGGTCTCTAGCTTCCCAAACTGTGAGAGAATAAACTGGTATTGCTTTAAGCCATCGAGTCTGTGGTACTTGGTGATGGCAGTCTTTGGAGTAAGATTCATCCAGGAGGAGGGCAGTCCTGGATCCTGGTTCAGGACACTCACCCAGGCATGCCTCACTCCTTGCTTATCAAGAGATGCCTTCCTGATTGCTCCTCCCTGCTCTTCGGATTCCCAAACCACGCTCCCTCCACAGAAGGGAACATGTGCCCAAATGCATGCCATGTACACCAGCAACCTGTCTGCTTGCCCCAGAAGATGAGGACCCTAGACTGAGAGTGTCTGATCACAGGACTCAGTTTTCCCCCCTAGAACGTGGGGAGCTCCTCCATACATGGTCTGGTCTTCTGCAACTCTCCTGTCCCACAATTCTCCTAAAGTTTTTGGTCCTGTTGAGATGCAGTGCATATGCACAGTTCAAGGCACAGGCTTGAGAGGGAGACCAGGTCGTATTCCAAAAAGCTATTACTAAGCACTTGCATGGCCTTGGGCAAGCCATTTCTTTCCTGTGGGCCTCATCTTCCTCATCTGTACAATGGGGTAGGTGATAACACCTGCTGTCTAAGATCACTGAGATTGAGAAAGGATGACGTACTGAGCACAGTATCTAGTCAGTGCTCAGATGGGTGCTTATTTTCTTCTTCCTCTTCTTCACCCTCACCACCATCTCCACCCCCACCCCCACCCCCACCGATGGTATAGTTTTCCAAGGAGTCAGGGCAGAAGTCGGTGACTTCGCCTTATGCCTTCTGGTGCAATTTAACAAGTGTGCCTGTTTCCAGAGCCCCCAGTATAACTTTTCTCCTTGACGCATGGATGGCAGTTACATCATCTCCTGTCAACTTGAGCAAAGGGGTGAAGTCTAGCCTGTCGATCAGGTCATTACGAATAATGTCTCCATGTTGGCATGGCTTTCTCTGGAGGATTCTCGGAAATTCCATTTTCCTCCCTGGAGGCAAGACATACTCTCTCTGCCTTCCTTTCCTGCTGTGGAGACACTAAGAGAGCTGAAGGAGACCTGCATCAGGGTCAGGTCTGGGGGACGTCAGAACTGTGCCTTCAGCCCAGGTCTTTCCTCTCTGGCTGTGCTTCAGAGTAAGGAAGAACACACCTTCCTGCCAGCACCTCTGCCTGGCTCCTGTCACATCCTCTTCCCTGGGCCCAGGGTTGGCTCTGGGGTGCACGGTTACCATTTGCTGGAGAGGCTGCACCTGGGACAGCCCCAGATAACCGCCAGGATCCCAGCCCAACGTCAGGTAGCTGCCTGAGCAGAGAGAAGCCCAGGGCCAGGTCTGCGGGACTTTAGAACTATGCCTTCAGCCCCTTGGGGGCTTGTATTTCCTTTTCTCTCAGGGCCCCTTGGCTGCTAGACAGAGACCCACAGCCTTCCATTCCCAGTGCCGTCCATTGCCTGCTGGAGCCAGTTGTTTACAAGCCAGTTGCTAAAAAGCAAGTGAGTTTTAATTGAGAAACCCTTTGTCTCATATCCACAGCTGGCTGTGGGTACCACCAGGGCTGTGGACTCCCCGTTGAGGCTGGAAAATATTGGAGCAATGGCAGCTCGTCCCCTCTCTTTAAAAGGTCTGGAAAATTAGGGAGAGAAATCTATATGTGCTAGTCCAGCTTGACTAGAGAAACAAATTCATAGACATTCATATGTGCATAAAAACTTTCTATCGAAGAGTAATTGTTTATTAAGAAAACATCCTAACCTAGTCCAAATCAAGCCCATAATCCTATTATGTTATTCCCTATGTCCAATACCAGCCTATAAATTCCTCTGCAGACTCACACAGCCCATGCAGTGATGCAGAATGCAGGAACCTCACAACCCAGGGAGTAGAAAGTGGGGACCTTCCTCATCCCCTAGACGTCAAGTCATCAGGTGGGCGCACCTCTGCCTGGGACCTCCTGTTCTGTCTTCCAGAGCAGAGCACAGAGGAAGTAGTGAACCAAGGCTTGGGAATGGACTTCTGAGTGGGTCCTCACAGATCTGCCTTTCACTGAGAGTGGATGCACCTGCCCCTGAGTACAGATGTGAAGTGCTACGGGGCTGGGGGGGCAGACACCTGGGGGGAACGAGAATGGGGAATCACTGGGGACTTAGATTACTGGGGAAGCTTCGGCGTGGGGGTGGTGGGGGTGGTAGTGGTATCACAGTGTTGGCATGGAGATGACATGGTTGGGTGAAGGTTGTCGGTCAGGGGTGCCAACCTGTGGGCTGGACTTCGGGTTGGGAGGCTAGTGCTCTAACCACTGTGCAACCAGAGCTTCTGCAGAGCAAAAGTCACACCTGGTCCAGCTTCTGGATGTGTGAAGGGTCCAAAGTCTGAGGGAAGATCCCATGACAGCTCTCCTTCGGGCCACTCCAATCTGGAGAGTGGGACCTGGCTGGCATCCATGACAGGAGAAGGAAAGGTCCTGTCAGCACACCGGGGTGGGGGGTGGGAGTGAGGGGGTGCCCAGCAGTCTCTTGCGAGGGAAGCTCTCCTCAAGCTGCACCAGCCTCCACCTGGAGACAGGAGGACTCAGGGGTGAGGATGAGGCTGAACCACTCAGCCCCAGCAGGGAGCAAAGTCTCCAAGGACAGGGAGGTCTCTGGAGACAGAGAAGCACAACCCCCCCCCCCCCACACACACACAGACACAGACACATAGCCCCCTGAATTGTCTCAGTCACCGCAATGATCTAAAAGAGGTTTCCCACATGACCCTTGACCCAGGAAAGGACAGCAGGGCTAACACTGGAAACGACACCTCAGACTATTATGGCGGTTAGGTTCTTGGCCCTTGTGTTAGGCCTGTGGACGATGTAGC
>PVJH01018986.1:0-43875 GCA_004026705.1 Nesogale talazaci
GTTGCATTCTTTGTAATGGATCAGAAACCTTCTTGATTGCTTTCCTTCTTTTCCTGTAATTATTACTTCATTCTCCAAAAAGTCATGAATAGTTTCACGAGTACGAATCATCACAACAGTAGAGCTAACTCTTCAGCAAATGTGACAAAATTGGTGAAAAGACGCACTGCGGCAGCCTTGCAGACAAAACCAGGTGACGCGACGCCTCATGGGAGTCAGCACAGCTCTGACCCCAGTGCGTTCCCACTGCCATCCAGTCAGTGCGAGACCCCCCCCGCTGGTTTGCGAGTCTGTAACCGTCTCCGGGAGCACGAAGCCCACCTGCTCTCCCGAGCAGGTGCTGGTGGTTTGAACTGCTGATTATGCAGATCGCAGCCTGATGCTTCATCATCACACCACTGAGGGCTGGGAAAATTTCAAAAAGCAAGTATCACCATAGAGGTTTTTTTTGACTTTATAAATGTATTCATCCATGTAATCTGGGCTTATGAAAAATGTTTTTGCTGTTATAAGTTAGACTACAGAAATATTTTAATTTAATTATATTATTATTTTTTAATGTTTCACTAATCCAGCTAAACTTTATTTCCATGTTTATTACCTGTTTATCTTTGATTTTGAGTACATATTAGAATTGGTTTGACGCACGACTTGGGGAGAAAACGAATGTTCTCTTCTGAATGGATTAAAAAAGGAATGCAGAATTTTTTTTGTGTGTGTGGGTATCACCGCCTCTGGTGGTCGTGACCGCTACCCAGTGCTGCTCCTGTGAGCCGCCGCTGGATTTGAACCGCCAAGCCCGCGGGCTGCAGTTCCGCACTCAACCACTTACGCAACCGGGGCTCAGCCCTGGAATGCAGAAATATTTTTAATAAAAAAAAAAAAATGTTTCTTCTGAGACATTGCACCCACTATTTGGTGCCAGGTCCTCTGACAGTGTCAGCCGCCGCGGCTCACACCTCTAGACCCCACAAGGGTACCACTGCCTCTTGCCCAGGTACTGCTTGCTCAGGAGCGGGGGGCGGGGGCGGCAGGCTATGCTTTTAACAGTCTCTCAGCGCTAGGGAAACAGGCAGGCATTTAGAGCTCATTAAAGAGGTGAGTCTCAGGGAGCCCTTTGAGCTGGGTGTCGGAAGAAACACAGCCTTGCAAAGTCACGGAACTGGCACACACAGGCACAGCAGGGAACTCGAGTTTACTTCCTGAAGGCCTCCATTTCTCAGTTGGATCAGCGTGAGGGCGGGGCACTTAGCAAAAATCTGAACTCCCTGCCCCCGCCTGGGTTCCCACGCACAGTGACCGAGGCCGAGGACAAGGCAGAGATGCCCCGTGGGTGTCTGACTCTGCCCGGGAAGAGGGAGTCCTGTACTTTTCCCTCCGAGCGCCCGGCGCTTCCCAAAGGATGACCTTGAAGTGAGTGGCAGAACCCCGACACTCCAGCACTAGAAATGCAAGTCATTTCAAAAGTAAAATACCCATGACCCAAGGCCTCTCATTATTTCTGCAAGCAATTTTTGTAAATAAAATGCCTGCCACGTAATTTTGAAAATCACACGAGAAGACCAACAGCAACACCACCATCGATAACAACAACAAAACAACATCAAAGGCAAAGGACAATTTAAACCGACCCACAGGGCCTTTCCCAGGGAGTTCGTCGTGGTGGGCTTTAAAATAACCACATTCACTGTCCTGGAAGAAACAAAGAGAAGCTGTGTTGTGAGGAGTATTTGCTATTTCTTTTCTGAGCTCAGCCCCCGAAAGTAGTTTGATGAGTGCACGAGGGCTCCTAAGCTACATTTAACGAGGTGTTTTTCTGGATGCTCAGAGCCAGCCCTCAATGGCCTCCCATGGAGGACGCCTGTGCCCCTTCTCTGAGGGACCATGCCTGCCAGACTTCGGAGTGAGTTTTTGGCTCGGTGGAAGTATCTCTGTTCTGGGACTGCTGAATAAAAACCTGGCTGGCTGACCTTGGGCGTCACATCTCTCCCCCCATCTCCCCCCAGTCGAGTTCACGAAACAACGTAAGGAAGATCTTTTCGGTTGTATAAGAAGAAATGGATGGGAACCAAGTATTGAAATGGTCCGCATGGTGGGCAGTTTGAAACCTGCAGGCGCCTCGTGGGAGAAAGACTGGGTTCTCTACTCTCCTTCGCAGTTACAGGCCCAGAAACCCGCAGGGGGCCTCGATGAGTCCAGCAATGATTCCAAGGCAGTGACTGGTTGGTTTATTCATTGGTCCGTAGGGATTCAGGAGCCCTGGTGGCGCAGCAGTTAAGCGTTGGGCTGCTCACTGCAAGGTCAGCAGCTGAAAACCATGAGCTGCACTCCGGGGAAAGCCTCGTCTTTCCACTCCTGTGATGACCAAAGAGTCTCAGAAATTCACAGGGGCCAGTTCTAGCTTCTTAGAGGGTCGTTGTTGGTCAGACTCGATTCGAGGGCAATGACTTTGGTTTTTCGTTTATGCACTGATTATGAAGCTTCTATTGGATTCAGCAAATTGTAATTTTGATCGTAAATTACAATGCCACTCTGACTCAGAATTGGCATATTACCTACAAACAGCCATGCGTCCTCTGTAACCACAACCTTCACTTGTATGCATTTGCCTATTCTATGTATTTCATATGAGTGTCACTTATGTCCCTTTGCGATGAACTTATTTTCCTCGGCATACTGTTTTCACAATCCATCCATGTGTGACTTGAATTAGGACTTCACCTTTTAAATTCCTGAGTAATATTTCATTCCATGCATATATAATCTTTCTTTTCTATCCAGTCACCTATTGACAGACATTTGGCTAGTGTCTACCTTTCAGTGATGGTAAATTGTGCTGCAATGGACATCGGTGTGGTCCCAGTTTTTTAGATTCCTTTCACAGTTTGAGGTGCCCCATCTCGGCTCCAGTTTCACCCACTGGGTCTCAAACCTGACCCTCAATTATGAGGACTGGACACAAGAAGGCAGGCTGAGAAATGCACACAATCACACCAAACAAAAAATTGAAATGAATTCCAACTGGACCAAAGTCTGAGGCCTAACAAGGGACTTCAGTGTTTAATCTTTATGTTGTGGAAGATTGTTTTTTTTCCCCCATCAAAGCCACTCTATTTGGAGATAATACAGATATCATATCATTCCATAGTCCAATCACATCAAGAAATATTGTACAATTGCTACCACAGATTAAAAACATTCTTTTCCTTCCTGAACTCCTTTTATCATGCACCATCACCACCACTGTACCCCCCAGAAACCCTTATTCTACTTGCTCTCACTATAGGTTCATCAATCCTGGGGTATTTTTAAAATGCTTTTATTGGGAAGAAGATCGTTTTTCAATCACATAAACTTTATTCCTTGTTCTGGAAAAAAAAAAAGCATACAAACTCAAAAGTTAAATAATCCTATATTGGACTACGAGAGATCACAAATAAAGATTTAAGGGACAGACACCCAAATGAAAAATCAAATGTAGACATGTCATTCACAAAAGAAAAAAAGTCTTCTGAAAGTATATACATGTCAAAACATAACTATTAAAGGAATGTACATGAAAACTGTGCTGAAATATTTCCACTCATCTGTACTGCAATATATAAGTTCCTCTTTTCAGATGGTTTGACCCATCATGATGGAAGATGGAACAAAGAATTGCTTGACATATTTTTTTAGTGTATTCATTAAACACACTATTTCTTTTGCCCTGAGGGGTAGGTGTAGGGTCATTAACTGAAGCCTCAGTCGTTTAAACCCTCCAGTCACTCACAGAAGAAAGATGAGGCTCTCTGCCACTGTAAAAATTGACAGCCCCAGAAACTCCTTAGGAGACCATGGGCCAGGACAGTGGGAGTCCAGGGCAGTGAGATTTTGGAGTATGTGTCTCTTCTGTACAATGTCATTTGATCCTTTGTCATTTAGGTTTTGTGCTTTTTTTAAACCTAACTCTAGTTTATATTTGAGTTTATCCTTCAAAAATGATCGAATCTCACCTACTCCTAGAAGCTCTCCTGTCCAGTTCTCCCACCACTTGAGTCCAATCAAGATGTCTACGTATGGCATTTCTTGGCAATCCATTTCGTTTGAACTTGATCATATTCTTTTCTCTGTAATTTCAACCACAGATTTATTTGTTTCATGTCCCAACTACTCATGAGAGCACCAAGTCTAGTCTAATTCGATTTTGTGTTCCCAAGTCTTCGTTCTTTGGAAGCGTTCAAAGATTCTTTGTTGAGTGGATGAATGAATGACTTGTTACTTTCCTAGGAGACGTACATCACCGCTTGTGTCTGGGTAGGGTGTGCGGTATGCATCTTCCACTGGGAGGCAGTGCTGGGCAGTGGAAAAGACTTCAATCGTGGATCCCAGTAAGCTTGGTCTGACACAGCAGCTCACCACCTCCACCTGACTGTCCCACGGCCACACACCATCTCCGTGGAACACAGGCAAAACAGGAAGCATGTGAATATTGTTCGCAGGGTATTGTTGTTAAGATGAACTATCATTTGCGTAGAATCAGGGAAGGTGTCCAGGATATAGTTGTTGTCATACAATAAGCATAATTGCAAAGAAAGGGTATTTCAATGACGTGTTCTTCATCATCCTGCTGCCAACAGCCCACATCCTGGAAGCTCCCTATCCACTTCTCCATTCTCAGAGAGGTCTTGGGATTGGACAACTGCGGTTCAGACTTTGTGTGATTCAGAACTACTGTAAGGTTTCTGGAAGCCGAGGACTTCGGGGGCTGTTAGTGACAGGCCCTAGTTCAGCTGCATGTGCATTAAATAGATTTTTGTGCACTGGTCTGGAAAACAAGCCACCATCTATAATTCTGTTTCTATGGGGAAAAGCTGTCTGTATTCCAAACAACCAACTTACTAATGAACTCTTGGAACGCACCCTATTTGTCAATGGGGACCAGCTGATGGGATGATTTACATGGAAGAGCCAGCAGCCTGAGTGACTGTACAGGGTTGAGCTAATGGTGAACTCTTTATGGTGACCAAATTAGCTATAGTCTCCTCCATTTAGGTAGGATTTTTGAAAAGTTAGAGAGGATTCTGCAAAGAACCACAAAGATGATTAGCAGGTCAAAGAAAAATCTATTTTGTCACTAGAGTTTTAAGATGGTTGTAGGAATGTCCAGGTAATCATTAATTTCAGTGCAAAGGGAAAAAGGGCACTTGGTTACGTACTCTATCAAGTGCATTTATCATTGGCTGATTAACTGTGAATGTGTAAAACAACGAGTCCTGTTTCAGCCTATCTGTGGCTTGTCACATGTCGCGATAGGTAAGGTTTTATGTCCATTTATCTATGTTTATCCTTATAGTCACTTTTTGGTCTCATTGTAGGTATCACAAAGAGTGACCGTGGGGAATACACTTACACAAGTTGACAAAACTGATTACAAAACTGAGATTTGGCAAGTGTAATTAATTTGTCCAAACTCTTATAGCTAATGATATGGAACATCAATCAATTCACCTCCAGGATAGCTTTGTGTCAGCTGGATGAGCTTTCTGAAATACAAATCAGATCATGTCCTCCTCGTGCGCAAGACAGCTCCACGGCCTGGTAGGCCCCTGGGATGAAATCCATCCTTGGGGACATGGTCCATGGTCCTGTGGTGCTCGGCCCTCTGCTCATCAGCCTTGGCTCTCTTAGGTGACCCCTGGCTGTAATAAGATATCTTTCTGGGGCTGAGCCCCTGTGGCATAGTGGTGGGCGTAGTGTGGCGTAGTGCGGGACTGCAACCCACTGGCTTGGTAGTTCAAATCCAGCAGCAGCTCTCCAGGAGCAAGGCTGGGCCTCCTACTCCCACTAGAGGGCAGTGATGCCCACTAAAATAAATAAACAACAACAACTAAAAAGATATCTTTCTGTTTCTCTAGTCCCTGGAGACCACCGATCTTCCACCTGTCCATCCGTCCTATGTGGCGTTACGACGCTGAAGGCGAGCCGGCAGAATCCCCCATAACAGAGCTTCCCAACCTAGACCAACTCGAAACAAGGACCCAGGGGTTTGCTTCTGAAAATGAGCCAAGGAGAACACCACTGAACACCAGGCTCGCTTCAGGGCTAGAAGAAGAAGCCCTCGAGTTAGAAGACACTCAGGAAACACAGCAGCTGCAGTCTTGTTCCTCCCGGCAATGAAGCCGAGGAGGCAGGACCACATTTCGTTCCACTGTACCTGGGTCATCATGCATCGGAACTCGCTTGTTGGAAACCGGCAACCACACTGCTTCTGGGTCTTGGTCTCCAGGTCCTCGTGCAGGCCTCTCCCCTGCCTTTTCGCTGCCTCTCATCTCTGGACCCCCTTTCTCCTGCTCATCCCCTCCCTCCCAGCCTGCCGAAGCCTTCTCTTGGGAGGCCTTTCTCAAGCCTCCAAGTAAGGGCCAAGCAGCCCCCTTCACATTCTTATATGAAAGCACGTTTCCAAAGAGCGCATTTGTCATGGGAATGATAACCGCTCACTGATTTATCGCTAGATACTCCCGGCACACGTCCCTCTGCAATTACTTACAGAAAACATGTGGCACGGTTGCACCACAGGTTATTTTGTCCAGGTCATTGTTAAAATAAGGACATTTACCAAACCTTGGCCTTGTATTCAAAGGAGACTTGAGATGAATGCGGATAAAAACATGGTTCGCCCGATGCAGGTCCTTTCTGGTACGTTTTCTTGAGCAGGAAGAATGCCGCTGCCAAGGGGACTCGGAGGGCTTGGCCACGTGTTCGCAGGCCCACAGCCCACAGGAGTGTGTCCGCCATGGGCACCCGCCACCCCTTACGGTCAGAGGAACATGGATGCGGGGAAGTCTTCCAGCAGGAGACTTTGGTGTCACACGGTCTTCTTCTTGCTAGTTGCCATGAATCCGCCCCTGTGAGGGATTGGAATTGTCATTGAGACCTTCTGGGATAGGGGGTGGCGTCAAACCTGTCCGTCACCTCATTGGCAGCCCGATTCCTCCTCCTGGATGCCCTAAGTCTTTTGTATAAGGCGGAGGAGACAAGCCCAGACGGTCTATCTCTGAGCAGCTTCACCTTCCCGTGTGCTGGAACTCGGCGACTGACCCTGAGCGCGGTGGGCCCCCGCCATGCCTCCACCAACTTGGGATCCATCAGGGTCACTCTGCACGGAGCGGACTGTGATCTCCCCCTTCCCGCTCGGCTTTGCTGCGCCACCAGCCTGCAGCTGCGTGAGTCTGGAGAGGGATTTATGGATTCGCATTGGACTTACAGACTTGAGTCTCAGCCTTCTTGATATGTAAATATCAAGCATGGCTTGCTATAAAGTTCTTTGGTATACAGAGGTGATGGTCCCTGAATTTCTTTCTCTCGAGAAGCTGGCTTCCCACAGCTCCCCACTCCCTGCCATCCTAGGAACAACAGAAGTCAATGCTGCCAGGTTCGGAGCCCTGCCCATGACCCAGGGTGATTGGACTTTGGGGACCCTGAGGGGTTTCACGGACTGATGCTGAGGCCTCCCTCCGATGACCAGACTTTTCTTGCTCACTCATCTAAGTTTGAAAGCACCCCTGAAAGCAGTTCCATCTTCTGACAGTGCCCAGGCCTCCACTGACAGCGGGTGTGTCTGCACACAGGCACAGTGAGGTGAGAAGTCTGCCACCGAGTCACCACCATGCCCCCAACAACCTGAGGGACCACGAAATTCTTCCCTTGGTTCTTCCCTTCACTTTAATAAACCTTTCTCCTGTTTCCACCTCAAGGCCACAAAGGGAACAAAGTATTCGTCGACCTCCTGCTTGCATTGGAAATCAAGTTCATCCCCACCTGACGCTCCTCTTCTCCGGGCTCACTAATCCCAGGCTGTTAGTCCTTCTCCACTGGCCATTGAATGCTCTTGGTCTGAATTCTCCCCACATTCTCTAAATCCTTGTGAACCGGGGAGCCTAGCGCTGGCCGGGCTCAGCGACAGGACTGGCCGATGCACGGAGCCATGCAGCAATGACCTCATGGTGCAGACATGCTTCTCGCTCGTCCCAGTTCTCAGCTTGCATTTTTTTCAATCAACAGAGCAACAGGCTTGTGACGATTCCTCCCCATCAGCTGGCCATCCACGAAAGCTATACTTTCAATTTTCCAGCCAACTGCCTTTGAGCGGCTGGCACTTTGCCTTTGAACGTGTTCATGTTTCGTCTCCAAGCTCATAACCCTGAATTGTTTCCTACTAACCTCCATCCGGTAAACGCCCCCTTGTTCCACTAGGCTGGAGTCACCGTCTATGCCCACTCTTGTCTAAGGCATCCCATTTTTAACCCCTCAGGAATTGTGTACTTAGCTACCTGCATGTAGTTCAAATTCATTAGTGCACACCTCAGATTATGATACATTATTCAATTATAAATTTATCATTCCCTCATCTCGGTGGCTGAAGTTTTTTTATTTCAGAGTCATACTGTATTTCTTGTCCTGGTCACCCGGGGAACAATGATCTTTATTTTACCCTTGTGCCATGTGACACCCTCAGCACAAGGCTTCCCAGTTCACTGTGGCCTGGAAAGTGCTGGGTTCTTCTAAGCAAGAACTTCCAGTTCCATTCCCAGCCAGGGAACCTCAAGTACAGGCACCACTTGTCTCCCGGTGGACTTGAAGCTTGTTATGGTGCTCAACAGGTTTCCATGGGCCGGCTCATTTCCAGACTAAAAATCCCTGTGGATCATCTTCAAGTAGGGAGTTTTCATTTTATTGTGCCAAGGGTTCTGGTGAGTGGGAGAGCACCGTGTGGGTGGCTCTCTTAATTAGCCAGGAGCCCCTGTGGTATTGTGGTCATGCAGTGAAATGTTAACTGCAAGGTCAGCATTTCAAATTCACCAGCTACTCAGAGGGAGGAGGACGAGGCTTTCTTTCTTCCTCTTCTTCTTTTTAAAATCATTTTATTTGGGGCTCATACAACTCTTAGCACAATCCATACATATATCTATTATACACAAAGCACATTCGTACCTTGGATGCCATCATCATTCTCAAAACATTTTCTTTCTACTTCAGCCCTTGATATTGGTTCCTCCTTTTTCCACCCCGTGCCCTCTCCCCTCTCCCTCACGAACTCTTGATAATTTATAAATCATTACTATTTTGTCATATCAAATGCTGACCGATGTCTCACTTTGCCCACTTTTCTGTTGTCCGTACCCCAAGGAAGAGTTTATATGTAGATCCTTTTTAAAAAAAATTTTTTTTTATTTTAGGCATCATTGCCCTCAGGTGGTGGGAGTAGGAGGCCCAGCCTTTGCTCCTGGGAGCTGGAATTGAACCTCCAACCCAGTGGGCCGCAGTCTCGCGCACAACCACTACGCCACCGGGGCTCAGCCCTATGTAGATCCTTATAATCAGTTCTCCCTTTCTATTCCACCTTCCCTCCATCCTCCTGGTATCGCCGCTCTCCCCACTGGTCCTAAAGGGATCATCTGTTCTGGATTCCCTATGTTTCCTGTTCCTATCTGTACCAGTGTACATGCTCTGGTCTAACTGGATTTGCAAGGTAGAATTCAGATCATGATAGTGAGAAGGAGGAAACATTTTAGAACTAGAGAAAAGTTGCATATTTCATCATTGCTACATTGTGTCCTGACTGGTTCGTCTCCTTCCCATGACCCTTCTGTCAGGGGATGTCACTTCTCCTGTAGATGGACCTTGGGTCCCCAATATTTACTCCCCTTCATTTATAATGATATAATTTTTAGTTCTTTGATGCCTGATACCTGATTCCTTTGACACCTCATCACCACACAGGCTGGTGTGCTTCTTCCATGTGTGTTTTGTTGCTTCCGAGTTAAAGACTTGTTTACCTTCAAGCCTTTAAGACCCTAGATGCTATATCTTTTGATACTTGGGCACCATCAGCTTTCTTTACCACTTTTACTTAAGCTCACCTTTGTCTTCAGTGATCATGTCAGAAAGGTGAGCATTATGGAATGGCAATTAAATAGAACAAAGTGTTCTTGCATTGAGGAAGTACTTGAGTAGAGGCCCAATGTCCATCTGCTGTCCAAATACTAATCCTATAAGTATATGCACATTGATCTATTTCCCCACCATTATATATTAATATATTTACCTATGTTCATGCCTGTATTTAGACCTCTGTAAATGCTCTTTACCTCCTAGTTATTTCCTCTAGTTCCTTTTACTTTCCTCTTGTTGTACCATCATTCTCATCCTTCATTTGGGTTTCAGTAATTTCTCTCTGCTACATTACTCTTGATCAATCCCTATTAGGCCTTGAACACCCACCTTGTCCCTGATTTTGGATCACTTGTTGTTCCCTTGCCCTTGGGATGGTCAACATCACCTCTTTCCCTCTACTCCCCTTCTCCCATGTGTCCCCAGAAGCATCAGTCCCATTTTTCTCTCCTCCAGACTATTCATCCAGCCTATCTTATCTAGACAGATATGTAGAGATAATAATATGTACAAAAATAACCCAAGATGAAGTGACAAAAAAAAAACCCCAAAAGTATGACAACAGCAAAAGACCCAACATCTGGAAAAAATATATAAATAAGTAAAATAATAATAATAATAATAGCAAAAGAAAATCCTATAAAGAGTTCAAGGTCTGTTCATTGACCTCCAGGAGTGTCCCCCAGTTGAGTCAGATGGGGTGCCATATCTTGGCCCCAATGTATATCCTTGGCATGCCTCGGGAACTCCGTGTTCTGTCCCTCCTGCTGCTCTGCTGCACGCCTTGCTTCGGTGTGGTGGGGTCAGACTGGGTGCACTCCTGACCCTTCTTCTTCTGTGTTGTTCCAGTAGGGCCTTGGGTCAGCAAGGGACGTTGTACTTCATAGTGAGGCTGACTATGTTCTCTCGCCCTGTGCAATAAGCTTTTCTGAGTGGGGAGATCATCCTCAAGGCTCAGTGGGTCTGGATGCACTCCACTCTCTCTTCTTCGCCCTTCATTTGCTTTCCTGTGCTCTGGTCAGACATGTCCCTCTCCCCGTGCTGCAGCCTCAGTGATGACCTCCAAAGCAAACTCCCCTGGGGAGAGAGGTGGCTGTCAGCATAGTTAGAATTGAGGCTGGCCCCTCAGACCCCTTCACTGGCTCCCTGCTCCATGCCGTCATGCTGTATTCACATCCAGGAACACCGGGTTTAAGTTTAGTTCCTCTTTGCCTGTGGAGATGTAAACAATACGCTCCCCTGGGGTGGGTCGGTGCCCTGTTCCCCCACTACACGTGCCAGCTCTCTCCCTTCCCCCTCAGTTGACTACATATGTAGCCCTCGATTTGGTCTGGCCCCTGCCATTCTACCTGGGTCTCACCCCAGGAATTTCTGTATACAGTGACTTTCCCCCCTATGCCTTTTTTATGCCCCTTTTGCATTTTTATAAAGCTTACCTCAGTGGGCTCGTGCTGTACTTTACCTTTTGCGCTTGGCTTACATTAATTACTTAGCATAATTCCTCCAGTTGCTCCTCTGTGGTGATATGCTTTATGAGTTCATCACTGCTTTTCAGCGATGCATAGTACTCCATTGTATGTGTGTACCACAGCTTTTTAATCCATTCGTCAGTTGATGGGAATTTGGGTTGTTTCTAACTCCTTGTAATTGTGAACTGTTCCATGATGAACATTCAAGCACAGATGTCTGACTGTGGTTTTTTCTTGACTTTTCTGAAGGGGGATTGTTGGGTCATAACGTATGGTAGCTCAACTTCCATCTATTTTAGATATCACCAAATTAATTTCCATAGAGGTTGTACATATCTACAGGACCACCAGCAGTGGATAAGAGTTCCTATCTCGGGCTGAGCCCCGGTGGCGTAGTGGTTGTACACGGGACTGCGGCCCATTGGGACGGAGGTTCAATTCCAGCAGTGGGGCTGGGCCTCCTACTCCCACCACTGGAGAGCAGTGATGCCCTCCCCCCCCCCCAAAAAAAAAGAGTTCCTATCTCATCACATCTCCTCCTACACTTGTTGCTTTCTGATTTTTTGAATTGTGTTATCTTTAAGGGAGTTACATGGTATCTCATTATTATTTTAATTTGCATTTTTCTTATGGCTAATGATCGAAAACATTTTCTCATATGTTTATTGGTCATTTGGATTTCTGCCTCTGTGAAACATCTGTTTAGGTCCCTTTCCCATCTCCTCAGTGGGCAGTTAGGTTTTTTTTTTCTTTTTGGAAGCTATCAGGGTATTGCAGATTTTAGTAATAAGTCCTTTGCCTGATGTGTCATTGGTAAAGATGTTTTCCCAGTCCGTGAAACCTCTTGTTGAATTCTTTTGATGTACGCAGACGTTTTATCTTCAATACCCCCACTTGTCAATTTGTGCCTCCTTTGTGTTTGTGTCCTTCCCTACTTCTGATAGTCTATCTATTCCCTGTGCCAAAGTTCTCAGGTTGGTCCAATTCCCTCATTGATGGCCCTAATAATTTGAGATTTTACTTTGAGGTCTGTGATCCACCTTGAGTTTATTCTTGTGCATAGAGTGAGATAAGGATCTTGCTTCATTTTTCTGCTGGTAGATATCCATTTTTTTTCAACACCACTTGTTGAAGAAGGATCTGTTTCCCATTTGATATTTTTGGGGGGCCCTTATCAAAGATCAATGGTCTGTATGCTGATGATTATTTCTGGGGTTTTAGTTCTTTTCCATTGGTCTGTGTGTCTGTCGTTGTACCAGTCCCATGCAGTGAAGCAGAGGCTTTCTCATCCCATAAAAAGTTACAGCCTCAGAAACCCACAGGGCGGTGCGCCCTGTCCTGTACGGTCGCTATGAGCAGCCTGGAGCCCCTGGCAGCGAGTTTGGTTTGTGAGTCTGACTTACCGGGTGCTGCTGAATTAGAACATTATCTCCCCCAAGTCCAGGAGGCTCCAAGTCTGAATTTGGGGCCCCAGCTCTTGGAAATGACCCTCTTGCTCTGTCGACTCCAGAAGAGGGTCCCTGTCTCCTGTCCGCTTCTGTTTCTTAGAGATCTTGCATGGCGCAGTCTCTCTCTTCCTACAACTGTGCTGCATTGATTAATTACGGTGCTTTGATATCTCCTCACAGATTGACTTAAGAAACACCCTCCACATATACCGCCTAATTGGTAGGCCAAAGAAACCCAACCCCAAATGACATTATAACCAACTGCCACCATTCCAATGCCTACCCGAGAGGAGAGGGAAGAACTGCCCAAGTGGGTTCCTGAGACCGTACCACTTTATAGGCATAGACAGCCTCATCTTTCTCCTGAGGAGTGGCTGGTGGTTTCGAAATGCCAACCTTCTCGTTAATAGGCCAACATCTACCCATTACTCCTCCAAGAGTCCTTGATGGGATGACTGTCATAGGTGCAAACCCAAACTCGAACTAATGGTCATCGATTTGGTTCAGACGCACATCCAGCCTCTCTCTACAGGGGATCTGAGACGATGCATCTCTATGGGCGCAGACAGCCTCACTTTCCTCCCTCAGACCATCCGGTGGATTTGAACCATCGACTTTCCAGGTAGTAGCCCAGCGCTTAATTGTCAGCATCACCAGGGCTCCTGTATCGAGGTTAGGATTCACGATGCCTATTTGGTGGGGAGGGAGGGAAGAGGGAATGACACAATTTAACTCATAAGAGCAACTTGCAGCAACAAACCTGAAAAATAACTGAGCGTGACTTTAGAAAAACAAATAGAGGCAGAAAGTCCAGAGTGAAGAAATCCCCCGGGCTCCTGCCTGGCTTCTCCTTGCTCCCTGCACTGACCAGGACTCCAGCATATGGCTCTGGGGCCAAGGCCATCAGCACTGTGAAAAGCCATCTCTTTTCCATACATTTCTTATTTAAATAAACACGAGAGAAATGTTGGGTGCCAGGTTCTCAGAAGCGGCGGTACAATGACTTTTTTTCATTATTGCATGTTTATGCTACTCCGCCTGTAGAATTTAACTTCACAAAGAGCGTTTGGTGTAAGGTAGCAATGGGAATGAATGGTTTTTTGTGTGCCGACGGAAAAGTGCAGCTCCCAAGAACAAATCAAAAACCCATTAGGAATAATTCAGCCTGACCCAGTGATGGACAGAAGTCGCGCAGGGAGAGGGAGGAAATTATAAAAGAGCTTCTTCTACAGAGGCAGCAGAGTCACGTGTAGGTGAAAGCCCCGGTAAACGAAAACCAGAGAGGCTCATGGTTCAGCTGGCGGAGGAGCCCACCCCCACAGCTGAGGAGTCTGCGGCTCAGACTTGACCTCAGCAATTTCACAAAAGCTGACAGAGATGCAGTTTTTCAATAGTTGTCAGCTGACATTGAGTTAGCCCTCTGTGTTAGTACGGGCAGACTAGAGAAACAAACCGAGAGACACTCAAATGTGTGTAAGAGAGAACTTCATATCAAAGGGCAGTTGTACCTTAAGGAAACATCCCAGCCCAGTCCAGATCGAGTCCGATACGAGCCCATATGTTGCTATTAGTCCATAAGTTACTCTGTAGCCTCACGCAGCCATGCAACAACGCCGAATGCAGGGAGATCCACAGGTCAGGGGGTGTCAAGTCCTGTGGATCCAGTGGCGGTAGAAGCATCTCAGAGCTAGGGTGGGTCTCCGTGTGGCTCCTCTAGCTCCAGCACTCGGGCTCGATCAACCCAACTTCGTGTGGTTTGTCAACAACACTGTCGTGCAGGGATTGTGTGTGTCTCACCTCCGGGGAGCTATTTAGCTCCATTGCACCCCCGAATGAGGTCACCAAGCTGTGACCTGATGGACAGGCTAGACTGTGCCCTTCCACAAGGTGAGAGGAGATGATGAAACTGCCGCCCCCTCCAACTCAGGGAAACAGATTGGACGGTGGTGATCCACAGCGTTTTCACGGACTGATTTCCAGAAGTGTACGTGGTTGCTCTTGCTCATTGTGCCGAGTTGGTTCTGGCACCTGGCACCCCTACGACGTTCAACAGAAGGAAACGCTGCCTGGTCCTGCGCCATCCTCCCCGTCGTCCTCGTGTTCGAGCCTGCCCCTTCAGCCAGGTGTCGAAAGTCAGCCTCCGTTCTGCTGCCCCTTTTCTTTGCATGTCCAAAATATGTGAGATGAAGTCTCATCATGCTTGTCTAGAAGGAGCGTTCTGGCCACACTCTTGCCAAGGCAGATTTGTTTGTCCTTTAGCAGTTCACGACGCATCTGATACTGTTTGTCAGCACAGTTCAAATGCCTAGATTCTTCTTCAGTCTTCCTTCTTCAACGTCCAACTGTCACCTGCATGCGAAGCCCTGGCTTGATCCAGGCCCACCTCAGTCCTCAAAGGAATGTCCTGGCTTCTGAACACTAGAGAGATCTTGGGTGGCAGACCCACTCGATGCAAGGCACCCTGGGATCTCTGGACTGCTGCTTTCATAAGCATTGACTGTGGATGGAAGTAAGATGAAGCCTTTGATGTTTTCTCCACGTATCAGGACGTTCCCACCGGGTCCAAATGTGATAGCTGCTTCTTTTTTCCTAGGCTGCCTTAGTCTGGAAGCCCGGGAACAGCCTATCCAGCACCGCAGCAACATGAACGTCCCCACAGGCGACAGGTGGTGGCTGTCCATGAGGTTACCTGGCCAGAAATCAAACCTAGGTCTCCTAGTCAGAGGGCACTAATCCTGCCCCTGGGCCCCCCTGCCCACTTAATGCAGTGGAGTTTTATTCAGCAAAGACGGGCGATATGTGCCAATAGTATTCTTCGCCTTGTCAAAGCTGTACAAGCACTGGGGTAAATCTCATTTTAAAAGGCAGCAGATGCTAGTGAGAATGGCCATGGAGCATGCAGAATGGAACCTATGTCAAAGCAACACACACAGACATCGCTGACAGATGTAGGATCTGCCGTGTGTATTTTCTACAAGGATAAAATAAACACGAAGCGGGGAAAGGGCAGCAGGCCTTGTGAGAACCCTCAACCAGATGGACTGACAGCGTGGTTGCAGCAGTGAGCGCCAGCAAAATACAATTGTGATGATGGCCCGAGACTGGGCAGGGTTTCATTCCATTGAGCATTCGCTTGCTGCGAGTTAAAACAGGCCCCCAGGCCCCGAACAGCGTTGCGTGCGTGTGGATCCTAGGCAATCTCTCTCTCTTTTTCGGCTCACACCAAGCGAGGAATACAGTGACTTCCCGTCCGTTTCCTCTGTACCCAGTGCAGCGCATCTCTGCAGCACCCAGAAGGAAAACAAAGCCTAGATAACAAGCTGGTTGAAGGTCTTGCCTGGGTCTCTATTGGATCTGAAGCCTCTCCCTGGGGAAAGGAAATGATAGGAGGCAATGTGAACTTTGACCTCTAACTGCTTTTCATCTTCTCACCTCAAAGACAAGTTGGACTTTGGATGGAGAGGGATGGTCCTGCCCGGTGGAGCCCTGGTCACAGCTCCATCTCATAAAAGCAACAGTAGCACGAGTGAATTGAGTGGCTAAATTCCTGATATTCCTTTGCTTTGCTATAAAAGTGCAATTGTTTCACCTGACAAAATAATAAATTAACAAATTATCAAGGTTTCATTGGGGGGAGGGAAAAAATGAGGAGCTGATACCAAGGGCTCACATAGAAAGCAAATGTTCTGAGAATGATGATGGCCACAATCATACACATGTGCTGGACACAAGGGATGTATGTATGGATTGTGATAAGATGATTTATCCAATAAAATAATTTAAAAAAAAACAAAGCACCACCCTTTCCCCTTTGAATCAAATGTAGACACCCTTATTGAAAAATCAATTGGCTATACATGTATGTATTTGAATAATAATGTTTGAAATGGGGCTGAGCTCCGGTGGTGTAAGTGGTTGAGTGCAGGACCGCGGCCCGCAGGGTTGGCGGTTCACATCCAGCGGCGGCTCTCAATAACAGCACTGAGTAGCTCCCATGACCACCAGGGAGCACTGAGGTCCACAAAAAAAAAAGTAGAAGAATGTTTGAAATGCATATATATTAAAATCTGGAGTGGAAAGTGAAATTGTTTTGAGATTGCTTACTATGGCAGACTTACCTGAAGCAGACAGAGCTCTTTGGAGCCCAGTCGTAGGGTGCACCGGCCATCTTCTTCTCTCTACTGGTCTGTGGCATGATTCGACTCCACATGCTTAAGGCCTAGTCCTGGAAAGACAGCCTAACATTTCTGTTGCTATCACTGCATGGACAGTCCAGTCCAGAGTCTATCCTTGATGACGTCTTGTCAGTGGTGCAGGTGCTGGGTGTGGGAAGGATTCGATATAGCATATCTTCTTTGCCACCTCTCCCCATAACCCATTCATTACTTGGCCTATGGCTTTTGCAGAGAAGGCTAGGTAGCATAGTGGTTATGCACTGGTCTGTCAACTGCAAGGTCAGAAGTTCCAAACCATCAGTTGCTCTGAGAGAGGAAGATGGGGCATTCTACTCCTGAAAGATTTCCATCTTGGAAACCCACTCTTTCTTGTCAGTTCACTATGAATTGGCATTGACTTGATGGGAGTGAACTTGCAGCTCAAATCTCCTGAGTCATGTTCTTCATCAACAATGCAAGTTGCCATATCTTACCTAGACACTGTAATAGCATTCTCACAGGCTTCTGCTCATCGCGCCTCGGACCTACCACCAATGTGATCACTTAGAAGGCAGCACCTTCACCCATGTCCCATCCCCTTTATCCTTTTTGCTCCGTGAGTTCAGATAAGAACTTGTGGCCATTTGGCCCTTCTGTCTCACTTCAGACCGCACTGCCTCTCCTTCTCTCTATTCGAGCTGCAGAGGTTTTCCTTCAACCCTTCCTAAGGGGTGGGCTGTGGGCCACGTCAGGGCCTGTGCAGATGCCGTGGCCTGTCCTCCACCTTTTCATTCAAATCTCAGCTTCACCATCGCTTCTTTAGGAAATCTCCCCCGATGCTGTGGGTCTGCTTAGGAAACTTTCATATCACCATCGACCTTTCCTTCCTGACACTTTTGCATGGTATCACGATGCATCTATTTTTGTGATTAGTTCCTGTCTCTCCATCATTCCCTCCATCATTCCATATATAAATCTCATGAGGGAAGGGACCATGTCTGTTTTGATTACTCATCATATTGCAAGGTCTAACATGGTGCTTGGCAGATGGTAGAGAATTGGTGACATTTTTGTGTGTGAATGAACAAATAAACCAGTCCAGACAATGAAGAGAATGCAACTATATGTCCTATCTGTTTTCCCTAAAGGGTGGACCTAAAGGGTCCACACAGCATTTAACTGAAAGATTGGTCTTGTTTCAGGAAAAGATACAGAATCTAGAAAAAAAATTGATTTCATACAAAAACTAAGAATTCTTCAAGCACAGATTCTTTCCGCTCCTAACCCTTCCTACACGCAAGGCAGGGGTGCCTAAAGAAGAAAATGTTCTAAAACCCAAGGGCTGCCTTCTATGTTGAACGTGGTAGATGGGAGTGCAACTGTTGACTAGACCTACTGCAGAACCTGAGTTACTCTAAGAAGAAAAACCTGATTGCAAGCTGAATAAAGTCGTACATTTGGTTCTTTTTTTGAAGGCTATCTCTCCTTGTTTTCATTCAAACCAACACATAAAAAAGCATTATGGAAGGTTAAATGTATCAATGGCTTCCATTAATGGTCTTCATGGACTCATGTTCTTTTCAATGTGACGTTACAGCTCAAGAAATGAAGTTTGCTTCTCCATCTTTTGAATCTGCACTGGTCTTCTTATTTACTTTGACCAAGAGAATGCAGTGGAAATCGAACCAACTATGAACATATACCTCAAGAAAGCTTACATGCGTCCATGTGCTCTTAAACCACGTCACAACAACAAACCCAGGGTCATCTGCTGGAGAGGAGAGTTCATGTGGGGCAGTGTGGTGTTGTCCTCGTGGGGCCCATACCTGACCAATCCACCCCTGGCCATTTTCCAGGCAGAGATATCAGGGGAAACTGGCTCCACATCGAAGACTCTTGAACAAAATAAAGAAAGCTTTTTTCACGTTTTGATTGGTTTGTTAATGGAAATAACTGACCTAAGGTTTAAGGCAATTGTCCTGGGGTTGATTTCAACCGATGGTGCTCCAGTGTGTTTCCAAGTAGAAACGCATTAGGCTGATCTTTCAGAAGAAAGGGAGGCTTTGCTTCTGAGGCATCTCTGGGTGGACTCGAACCTTTGATGTTTGGATGGGCTGACAAGCACATTAACCATGTGCGTCACCCAGCGACTCCAAGATAGAGAAGTTGGCTTCTATAATATATTATGTCCACCCTTGAGCTTCCGGCCTCCAAATACAGGTCCTTGGAAAAGAGAGATTTAATTTTAAATTCTCTCTCCAACATTTATTCACTAGGTGACTTTGGTTAAGCTAATCAAGAGTTGGAAAGTGAAGGAGTCCTAGTGGTTAAGTTGCTGACCATGAGTGGAACTCATGAGTGGAACTCAAAAGCTCATGAGTGGAACCCACTAGCTACTCCACAGACAGAAATGGAGCAGTCTGCTTCTGTTAAGATTACAGCCTTGACAGTGCAGTGGGGCAGCCCTGCTTTGTCGTGTTAAGTTACTATCAGTTGACTTTGATTCAAAGACAATGGGATTTGTAGTTTGGGGAAGGCTGGATGAGAAACTTGGTAACTGTGTTAGCCCGGGTAGACTAGAGAAACAAATCTATAAACACTCATTTGTGGATAACAAAGAGGTTTAAGTTTTTTTTTAGGGGGGGGCATCGCTGCTCTCTGGTGATCGTGGGAGCTACCCAGCCTTGCTGCTGCTGGATTTGAACTGCCAAGCCGGTGGGCCGCAGTCCCGCACTCAACCACTGCACCACCAGGGCTCAGCCCAACAAAGAGGTTTATATGCAAGAGCAATTGGACATTGAGGAAACATCCCAGCCCGGTATTAGCTCATATGTCCAATACTAATCTCTAAAGTCCTCTTCAGACTCATGAAGCGCATGCAATGACACCAGGACAATCATAGGCCAGTGGTGAGAGAAGCATCTCAGCACTGGCAAGGGCCTCTCTGTGACTTCTCAAGCATCTCAGCACTGGCAGGAGTCTCTATGTGGCTTTTCCAGCTTCAGAGGTCTGGTTCCATGAGGGTAAGACTGATGCAGCTTCTCCTTTAGGAGGTCTCACAGGGAGTCAACCTTGCGTCTTGTAAGTAAAGCATCTCCAAGGGACTGAGTCATAAGTCTCTCACCTCCAAGGGGGAAATACAGCCAGATTTACAGAATTCTTAGGAGAAAGCCATGCCCACACAGAGGTCTCATTGGCTACCTCCAGATTGACAGGCTAGACTCCATCCCTACACTCCCAATCCTCAAATTGACACCAGATTAGTGACTGCCACAATGACCTCAGAGCCCAGAAGGCCTCTAGTTTTTCCAAGTACCTGTATCTCATTTTTAATGTGCTGGAAATCCACTTTTCTAGTGGTCTCAGCTAAGTTATGAGAAATAAAAGAGCTCTACGCAAAGTATTATGTATTAGAAATCCTTTTAGGGAAGCTATCACATCTCTTTCCTGTCTGTGGAATTGTAGCTGCTGACCAGTAATAAGAGAGAAAGAGACTGGGTACTTTAGGACTGCTAAAAAAATTGTCCAGCTGAGCCCCGGTGGCGCAGTGGTTGTGTGCGGAACTGTGGCCCACAGGTTGGCAGTTCAAATCCAGCAGCAGCTCTCTAGGAACAAGGCTGGACTTCTTACTTCCGCCAGGGCAGTAAGGCAGGTGGCGGGGGTGGGGGGGGAATTGTCCAATTAATCTAGACTGCTTGTCCCTGGGATTTTTATAAGAAAAACTAAATTTCTCTCATTTTTAAGAATAGAAAAATTTAAATAACCCAAGAGGTCATCACTAGATCAATGGATAACAAGTCACGGCACATTGATGTGAGGAATACTCTGTAACTGTAAAGAATAATGAAGAGGTCTGTCTGATAGAGATGGGGTAACACGGATGAAGAAGGAAGGTGTTATGCTGAGTGAAATAAGTCAATCACAAGAGGACACATACTGTATGGTCTCGCTCTCAGGAGAAGTCAAGATAAGGTACACACAGAGAAAGAGACATTCTTTTTACGATTAGCAGGGAGAGGAAGGGGTAGGAGAATGGCTTTCTAGTGCACACTTGCTGTTTTCAGTGATGGTGAAGGTAATACCCCAAATCAGTGATGTCTACACTGCTTGACCAAGGTAAATGAAGGTGTTAAGCAATATATAAAAGGAAGGGATATTCTCAGGAAATGCTGTAACATATACAGTTTTGCAGCAATGTAGCAATAATAAAAAAGATGACTGTGCTTGCCTAAGTAGATAAATGTGCATATGTGTATATAGCAAGGCATATGTAAGTACATGTGTATGCATGTGTAGATATATTTTTAGGTCTATGTCTTTACGTTTTTGTGTGTGCTGCATATGGATTCATGTGTGTGTGTGTGTGTGTGTGTGTGTGTGTATATATATATATATATATATATATATATAAAAACATCCAGGGGGCACATTCATTTTAGGAGGCTTCCTACACATACCTCTTGCAGGATTGGTTTCCTGGGTGACAAGGCACAGGACCACACAGTTTTGTGGGAAAATCTCAGTCCATTGGCCTAACGTAGTTCATAAAGAAGCTATTCTAGACCCTAGTTTGGTGAGTAGCATGTAGGGGCTTAACAGTTTCTGACAGGCTTTTTAAGGTACAACAGCTGGTCTCTATTCATCTGAAATAAAATAGAATGAAGGAGACCAAAGACTCAAAGTAAAAAAAACAAACCTAGTCCATAGGACTAAGAGCCCACATGGACCACAACCTCTTCAAGGCTGAGATCAGAAGTACTAGATGGCGGAAGAAAGGTGTGGCACTCTCATTTCTTTTTTTCTTTCTTTTTTTTTTGGGGGGGGGGCATCACTGCTCTCGGTGGTGGGAGTAGGAGGCCCAGCCCCACTGCTGGAATTGAACCTCCGTCCCGGTGAGCCGCAGTCCCGCGCACAACCACTACGCCACCGGGGCTCATTCTGTAAAGATTGCAGCCTAGGAAAACCTCAGGCACTTCTACTCTGTAATAGATGATTGACTCTACCACCACCACCACATTGGTTTCCAAGTTGGATTAATGGAACAGTTGACATTCAGTATTCGTTATAAGAACATACTGTGGTTTATGACACTAACTCAGGCTTATCTCTGAATAAGCCTACCTTTTGACATCATAGTGCCCTTTGTATGAATTTTTTTCCTTCCTTTTTATTTAATGTCCTTTTTTGACCTTGTGTTTGTTTCCTATGTAATTCAATTTTTCTATCTGCATTAAAAATAGTGTATGTGTTCCTTATGTGTAGCATCTGTTGCTTTTCCAGGAGAAGAATTTTCTACTGTGATTCATATTCACGGCCCCCAATCTAAGACCTTTGCAATAATGTGAAATAATCAAACACCCAACCCCCAAACCAGATTTCTGAAACAACTGGGGGCATCTCATAATGCTGCCTCACCTAGCCTGTGGTCCAGTGACATCAATATCAAGACCACAAATGAGAGTGAGGATACAATGTATGTTCATCTGCCTCACCTTTGCAATGCAATGTAGAAAGCAGGTGGAGTTACTTGTTTTGTTTTTAAACGAGGCTATCAGCAATCTGTTTATCTGTTGGGTTAAGATTTTCTGGCAGCTTTTGGAGGGGATGGAGAGAGGAGAGTATGCACAGATGAACCGCGAGTCCTGTTTAGATCTCCAACTGTCGCCCGAGCACCCAAGCATGCACTGATTTCTGGTGTGTTTGGCCAAAGTACTGAGTCTCATCAAGGTGAGGAGTGTGTTTCTCCAAACCACACGTGAGAAATGTTTCTCACCAGATGAACTGTAGTGTTGATTCTTTTAAATGCCTCACTTAGTTTTAGACAAAACTTAAACCCAGAAGTGAATTTTGAAATGGATTTCAAAATAAATTTTAAAATGGGTTGTTTTGTGTTTTTTTAAAAGGAAGAAGTGGGGACTGAGCCCTGGTGGCCTACTGGTTGAATGCGTGACTGCGGCCCACTGGCTTGGTGGTTCAAATGCAGCAGCAGCTCTCCAGGAGCAAGGCTGGGCCTTCCTCTCTCACCAGAGGGCAGTGATGCCCCCCCACAAAAATAAAAAAATAAATAAAAGGAAGAAGTGCTACATGATGTCCAGCTACCACTACTACTGACTGCTCTGACAAAGGACACAGTGCAAGGTTCCAGAGAAAATGGGACAAAGAAAAACAGCACAATGTAAATTCCTAAAAAGGCCAGGCTTTTTGCACTAATTGAGATTCGGACAACCCTCCAGACCAGTGGTTCTCAACCTTCCTCATGCCCCAACCCTGTCATACAGCTCCTCATGAGGTGCTGACCCCCCAACCATCAAATTATTATTATTTTTTTTTTGGGGGGGGGGAGCATCACTGCTCTCCGGTGGTGGAAATAGGAGGCCCAGCCCCACTGCTGGAATTGAACCTCCGTCCCAGTGGGCCGCAGTCCCACGCACAACCACTAAGCCACCGGGGCTCAGCCCCCATCAAATTATTTTTATTGCCGCTTCATAACTGTCATTTTGCTACTGTTATGCATTGAGCAACACCTGTGAAAGGGTCATTCAACCCCCAAAGGGGTCGCGATCCACAGATTGAGAACCGCTGCTCAAGACCATCACCTTCAGACATCCTTTAAACTGGGAACTGACGCCACTCCTGAAGTCACCATTTAACCAGATAATAGATTGTCCTATAAAATAAGCGGTATTGTCCATGAATGAGTAATGAATGAACTGTAGGAGACCTGCAGGTCAGCATTTGCCCCAGAGCAAAGATGGGAAGGCACAGATGGACAGAGAACTTAGAGCAAGGGGAATGGAACAAACAGAAGGGAAATAATGAGGACACAGGCACATTGTGAAATTTATAACCAATGTCCTGGAACAATTTATATACAATTTGTTAAATGGGAACTAAATTTGCTGTGAAAATCTTCACCTAAAAGACAATTATATATATAACTTTAATTTTAGGTTTCTGCTACTCACAATTGAATTTAATTTTCACTAATATTAGCTTCCTCAATGTCTTGCAACTCAGGTGATTCTGTAAGTACCTAGTACCATATCTTGACTAGAGTAAGTGACTATAATATATGACTATTTTTAAGAATTTTATTGGCATCTATTTCACATATCATACAGTTCAATAGTTTGACCACATTAAAGTATAATTATCTATGCAATCAAGTTTAGAACCTTCGCTTATTTCTTGTACTCACTGTCTTCAGCTGCTTTACCCCCAAAAAACTCCTCCCCCTCTACCCACCAAGAAGCCATCAATGACGTCACTTTCTCTATAACTCTATCCCACCCCCCTGGAGTTCATATTTCAAAACACAGGAAGCAAAATACAGAAAAATAAAATGAAAACACACAACCGTGCACTCTGTACAAGAGCAACGCTATTCACTTCCCTGGTCTGTGGTCAGAGGGGATTAATCAAAGGTTAAATCCACATCCCTGCAAATGGCTTTTGGGCTCCCGCTATCATCCGTAGCCTTCTGCAAACCAGATGTTCACAATTTATAACATCTTTCTACTGAGATTCGTGGTGGCGCTCTGGAACAAGGTCAACAGTTCAAGCCTACCTGTTGCTCTGTCGGATAAAAATGAGACTGTCGCCTCCTAAAGATTTCCAGCCTCAGAAAACCTTTACAGGGTGAGTTGAAGTTGACTCAAAGGCAGTGATTTTTAGGGACTGAAATACTTTTGTGATAAATGTTGATATAAAATTGGCAATGTTGTTGAAATTGGCTAAAGCAGTATTCTAGTCATCTGTTGCCATCCAGTCAATTCCAACTCATGGCCGTCTTAAGTGTGCAGCGTATGTGTGCTTCATACAGTTCTTACAGCTGAGATCTTTAGAAACAGGTCACCCTGTCTTCTGAGGCACCTCGGGGTGGGTTCAGACTGCCAGCCGTTCAAAAGGTAGTCAAGTGTTTAACTTTTTGTAGCACTCAGGATCTCTTGGCAGTATTCAAAGCATTTGTCATAATAGCTCAGACCTATGACATATGCTTACTGATAATTTTATCTTAAAGAAATTCCCTCTGTGAAAGAAAATCAAGGCAAGAAGTATGAGGCAAAAGCTATTTATAGAGGTATAACTATGCAGATGTACATATGTAAATGTAATAATTTATATCGGGATAGAGGCCAATGTACACATATTTCTATGTTAAGTATTAAGATAGCAGATGGGTTTGGGGCTCCTTAACATAAGAACACTTTGTTCTAGCTACCTGACTCTCTTTGAAGCTCATCTTCCCTACACGATTGCTGAAGACAAAATAAGTGCACAAGCAAATGTGATGAAAAAAGCGGGTGGTGCCTGGTTATGAGAAGATACAGCATCTGGGGTCTTAAAGGCCTGAAGTTAAACAAGCAGCCATCTAGTAGGGAAGCAAATAAGCCCACAGGGAAGATGCACACTAGTCTGTGTGAGCATGAGGTGTTAACAGGATCAGGTGTCAAAAGATCCAAAACAAACTGATATCAATGTGAGAGGGGAGACCCATAGCCCATCAGTAGGCAATTAAACATCACCTCACAGGTTACAAGGAAGGGATGATTCAACCAGGGTGCAGTATAACATCAACAAAACACACATCATTCCTCTAGTTCCTGAAAGCTTCTATCCACCACTACTGTGAGTAGTGGTAAAGCTTCGACACATTGAATTCAGGATAGATAAACCCCTCAGGAACAGTAGTGGGGGTAGTGATATCATGAGTGTAGGGGGAAGGTGAGAAGGGGTATTCAATCTCAAGGTTGTATGTATAGCCACCCCACCTCTTGAGGGGGACAAATAACAGAAATGTGGGTGAAGGGAGACAATGGACAGTGCGAGACACAAAATAACAATAATAATAATATATAATCAAGAATTCATGATGGGGATGGACAGAAGGGAGGGAGGGAGATAAAAAGAGAAGCTGAGAGCCAGGGCTTAAGTAAAAAAAAATGATTAGGAAATGTTGATGGCAACATATATGTACAAGTGTGCTTAATGCAATTGAATGATGGATTGTTGTACTATTTGTAAGAAACCCTCAATAAAAAGATTAACAAAAAATTAATTAAGTTTTAGAAAACGTTCCTTCTGGCCTCATTCTTCATTAAAATGAAAGTTTCATTTTCATGAAATTCAGGAAACAGAAATGCATTAGCTCCAATAATGCAATGATCCTATCATCACAATTTTGCCTCACTCATGTAGCAAACCTCTGAAAACATGGCGAAACATAAAAGAATTTTGAATATTTTAAATAGAATGTTTATTATTTCATAAACACTTCAAAATTGCATTAAGAAAATATAAGCTTCATATGCACTTGAAAAGCAATATTATGTATTTTTAATACTACATTTACTAAGGCAACACAATCTCTTAAAGGAAAATTATACCTCTTTTAAAATATTGAAAAACCCGAGTTTACATATTAGAATAAAAAATTGTTTTTAGAAAGTTGTTGCCATTCCAATCTTGTCATCAGTTTCTTTAGGATTCCCTACTGTGAAGATCAGTATTTTGAGACTTGAAAAGTCAGCAAAAAGGCATGCAGAACCTCCCCCCATCCTGAATCAATTTTTTAAAGACTAATTTTCCTCAGAAATATGGTGAAACAGAGAAGTCATTCATAATGTGTTCCTCAAGCAAAAATCCTTTTTAATTATTCTGACACTGGAAAAAGAACTCACAGAGAAATACTGTTCACAGTGAATTCCATACAGCACTTGATAGCTATGTGTTATTACCAAAGTAACAATCTAACTGGAATGGACTTTTCCCTTGAAGGTGATTTTTAGAAAGTAATTAATTATGGATTCTTATTATGAAAATTTCTTTCTCTCTTTCTGGCTAGCCTAGAACTTTATTGTGGTAAAAATATATAATAAAACATTTTCTACTTCAGGATGTTCTATATTTTATGTGTACAATTCAGTGTCACGAATCACTTTCATCATGTTCTACAACCATCATCATTAGCCCTTTCTATTTTTTTCACCACCCTAAACAGTCAATACTTTCTAAGCAACAACTCCTCATTTCCTTCTCCTATCCACCACTAATGGCAACCACTAATAAACTTTGGTTTCTTTACATTTGCTTATTCTAGATATTTTATGAAAGCTTTTTAATAAGTGCTATGCAATAGAGATCAATAGGGCTTTTTAAGTGGCTATTAGTGGAAATTGGTCAGAATATTGCAATAAAACCTAAATTAATTCAAAGAAATGGCTTCCAGAAATAGACCTGAGATGTCTTAGGAAGGTATGGCATTCTGACTAGTCATACATATGCAAATAAGAGATGCTTGGGTTAAAGAAAGATATGGGACAGCCTCTTGATAAGTTAACCTGTCAGTAGTGGTGGATAGCTTGCTGGTTAGGAATAATAGAATGTAGACTGGAAATGTAGATTGCAATAGAGTAGAGAGCACATGTAGGTAGGTTGTTTCTAACTTATTATTATTATTATTTTGAATCATTTTGTTGGGAGTTTGTAGCAATTACATAATCTCCTGTCAACTTGGGGAGCGGCGGAGTATAGCCTGTCAATCAAGTCATACCAAAGAGGCCTGTGTGTGGACATGGCCTTCTCCTGAGGATTCTGGCAATGCCTGTCTTCCTTTCTGGAGGTGGGACACACCTTCTCCCTGATAAGCCAGTTGGAGCTACACTGATGGAGGCAGAGCCCTGGGGCTGGAGGAACTAAATGGGGACTCATGCCAGTGCTGAGATGCTTCCCCCATCTGGAAGCTTCTGGATCCACAAGACTTTTCACCCCCTGGCTGTGATCTTCCTGCATTTGGCATCATTGCTTGTGTTGTGTGAGTCTGAAGAGGAGTTTATAGACTGGTATCAGACTTATGGGCTAATATCGAGCTTATGGACTTGATTTGAACTGGGCCGGGATGCTTTCTTAATATACAATTGCTCTTTATGAAAACTCTTTCTTATACACATGAGTGTCTGAATTTTTTTCTCTAGTCAACTGAGACTGACACAAGGCCCTTACAGCTCTTCTAACAAGGCATAAATCCATTGTGTCAAGCACATTTATACATATGTTGCCATTATCCTTTTCAAAACATTTTCTTTCTTCTTGACCCCTAAGTATAAGCTCTTTGTTTTTTCCTCCCTCTTCCTCTAACTTATGTTTTGTTTTTTTTTTTTAGGCATCACTGCCCGCAGGTGGTGGGAGTAGGAGGCCCAGCCTTTGCTCCTGGGAGCCGGAATTGAACCTCCATCCCAGTGGGCCGCAGTCCCACGCGTGCACAACCTCTACGCCAGCGGGGCTCAGCCCCTCTTCCTCTAACTTATTATGTAATTGTTATCCATTGAAGAAATTTAACTGAGAAAAATCAATGCTGGCCTATGTTAGGCTGGGTTTTCTAGAGAAACAAAATCATTTGCATATGTGAAGGTTTTACTTTACTGTTCCTCTAGATTTCCATCTTCCTGCCATCGGTTTGCTTATTTTGTTTGTTTGTCTGTCTTTTTTTTTCCTCCTACTTATTTTGTTACCACTGTTGGGGTAGCAGGTCTTATGTGGTTTTGAATTTGTCATAATATGAATGCCAGAGTCAAGCATTTCCCCAGGACTAGCAGATGGTTTCTGGGCCCCCAATGAACTGTAGCCCCAATCTAAGAACAGTTCGTTCTGATAACATGGCCTGTTCGATATTCACCTGCATGAAATGATCGCTGAAGATAAAGGTGCTACAGCAAAGTGTGATGAAGAAAGCAGATGGTGCCTGGCTATCAAGCAGATTAGTGTCTGAGGTTTTAACAGCTTGTATTCAAACAAGCAGCCATCAAAGTGGCTGCCCTGTGGTTTTGTGGTTTTGTGGTTAGCTGCTAACTGCAAGGTGAGCTCCTTGGCATTAAAAAAAATAATAATTTTTTTTAATAAAGAGTTCTTTTTTGTTCCATGACAAAAACTTCTCTGGTTTTTAAAATATTGATAGTGATCCTTTTCTCTTACTCATTGCTTATATATTTTGGGGGGGGACATCACTGCCCTCTGGTGGGAGTAGGAGACCCAGCTTTGCTCCTGGAGAGCTGCTGCTGGATTTGAACAGCCAACCCAGTAGGCCACAGTCCCACACACAACCACTACACCACCAGGGCTCAGCCCCTCATCCTTTATATTTTTATCGTTATATTACTATTCTTGATCATTACCGATTAATTTCATTTTTGTTCTTTATTGTTTTTGTTCTTAAAGGATTGTATGGCTTTAGGCTGGGTGGGGCGGAGTGGGGAGATAGGGATTTCAGGAGTAAATGGTGAAGGTGGGAGGGGGAGTGAGTACTAGGTGATTACATAGCTCAATTCAAAGGTGATTTAATTAAGGGGGGGCGGAAAATGTTCAGAACTTGATTGTGGTCAGGATCTTACAATTCTTCTTGATCTGATTGAATTGTGTGATATCTAGATTAAGTGCCAGTAAAACTTTTGAGAGAGAGAGAGAGAGAGAGAGAGAGAGAGATTTATATCTGAAAATGGTTCAGATAGGTGTTGAAGTGGGTAAGTTCAGTTGGATTCAAGTGTGCAGGCCAGATGTAAGTGGGAAGCTTTACCTAACTCATGCAGCTGCGGGAACTGAAGAACAGCAAGCTGGAAGATAAAACACGAAGGCCACAGGCTGACAGAAGCAGAGCTGGATGAACCCAAGGCCAGTTGCATAGATGCAAAGTCAGCTGACGGCACCTGGGATTGGCAGGTGATGCAATAGGTGGTCTCCAGATAGATGCAGGACCCGGAGCCAGCAGACAGAGTGACTAGGTTGTGCACAGTGTCAAGCTACACTCAGTGTAGGCCAGATCCCAAAGAAAACCCCCCTCAACTGTATTAAGACAGTGACAAGGCTAAGGCGCTGGTATTCTAGGCTTCCCACTACTGCTGGGCTGCTTCACAGAAGATCCCAGGAAGCTAGAGCATATCACGGGAAAATCCTGGCCCACCCAAGGTAGCATATAACCTGTTACACAGCCTCGCTAGGTAGATTCTATCAAATACTTAAAGAATTAACATCAGTTCTTCACAAGTTCTCTCAAAAATAAGAGGAGGAAACAATCCCCTAACCCATTTCGATGATCGGTATTACTCTGATACCAAAGCAAGATAAAAACCATCACAAGAGAACTGTAGGCCAATATCTCTATGGATATAGATGCAAAAATCTTCAACGAAGCACAAGAAAGTGAATCCATATGAAAAGAATTCCATGTTATGACCAAGTGGGATCCATTCCAGAAATGCAGTTAGTTACGTATTCAAAAATCAATGCCACCATATCGCAAGGATAAAAAACAATAACCACATGATAATCAAATACAAGCAGAAAAAAAAACATGTTTTAAAGCTTTTTGTGATAAAAATGCACAATAAATTAGGAAAAAGAGGAAACGTCCTCCACCTGATAATGGCCATCTAGAAAATGCCATAACCCACAGCATGTGAAATAATGGAAACTTTGGCATAGTCGGTCTCCTATCGGGTTGCTAACCGAAAAGTTCTGCAGTTCAAAACCACCAGGGACCCCTTGTGAGAAAGATGAAGCTTTCTCCTCCCACAAAGAATAACCGTCTAAAAAACACATGGGGGACGTTCGATTTTGTTCTATCGGGTGGCTATGGCTCAGAATCCGCCTGGTGGCAGTGAGTGAGACGATCTGAAGCAAGACAAGGATGTCATCTCTTGCCACGTCTCTTCAACATTGTACTGGAGGTCTAGCTAGAGCCATTAAGCATGAAAAGGAAATAGATGACAGTCATTTTGGAAAGGAATGCGAGTACGTAAAACTATTTGCAGATGACCTTATCTTTTGTACTAAAAATCCTCTGGGGCATAGAATCTATAAAAGGGTCAACCAAAAAAAAAAACTATTAGAGCATTCAACAAATTCATTAAGGTTTCAAGTCCAAGATCAATAGACAAAAATAAAGCATATTTCTTTAGAGTTGCAATTACTGTTCTGAAAGTGAATTAGAAAAAGCAGTTTTATTTAGAATAGCATAAAAATGCTTAGGAGTAAGTTTAACAAAAGAAGGGCAAAATTTATACTCTGAAAATTACAAAACTGTTGATAGACAATAGAGATGATTTAAATGCAGAACAAGTATTGCATGAGGCCATTAACTGTAAAAAGAGAAAATGTTACACACAGAAAGTTTGAAAGTCACCAGAGAGGGAAGGACAACTTAGCAACTAGAGAGTGGACATGTATTAACTTGGGTGAAGAGAACGGCAATATACTTAAGGGGGAGCCCAGCACAAAAGGATCCAGGCAAAGGAAGACTTTGGGAGGAGCACAGAGTTAAAGGCAACAAAGACTGGCCCTGCATCCAGGCTAGCAGTTTGATGGAGCTGTTGGCTTCAAGCAGGATCCTGAAGAAACGTCTTCCTATGGTCTGTTGGCCATTTCAGAACTTGGAAATATAATGGTCGATTCATTAGAAAGACGCCTCTGAAAAGAAAAAAAAGACAACAAAGATAGATACTACTGCATACCCAATCGTACAATAAAAGTTATGACAAGAACCTTGAGTGGATACATAGACACTCAAGCTGAACAAGCATAGAGATATACTTGGGACTATGTCTATACATATATAAAGAAGACATTTCTGTACTACATTTATATATGTGCTACAACTATACCAATGAAATCAAAGTCTCTTAAACTGGGGGTCGTGATCCCACATGCGGTCATGTAACAGAATGTAGGGGTCATGACAAATTTGGCAACAGAAGGAAGGTGTTGGATAACACCTGGAACGACAGATGGAATGCACAACAACCAAAAAGTAATTTTAAAAAATCAAGCACATAATGAATCCAAGTTGTTTCTGGCAGTACTGATGCATGTTGCAAATTTTGGCATAAAAGTGAGTCTCGAGTGGAAAAAGTTTAAGAAGCCCTGATAGAACATAGAAGGGCAAAGTTATGTAAACTATATAAACTAAACTGAACACCACCAGGGAATGAGTTCCTGGGCCTGGGGAGTCGAGACTGTAATCTTTAGGGCCCACAGCATCTATTGGCATCTTATAGTCCACAAGGACAATGCTCTATACACTATTTTGCCAAGGAGCACCTAGAGTTTTTTTTTTCTTAAATACATATTTACTGTGCTTTGACGAGAGTTTACATAGCAAATAAGGATCCCACTGAATAATTTCTATACAGATTGCTCAATGACCTCAGCTACATTTTTCATATTATAACAACATTCTCTCTCTCTGAGTGGTTTTCTTGATATAGTTTTCAAAAGTCATAAACCTTCATGTTTAAATCACTTTTAATGATATATATGCATATGTATGTATGTATGTATGTATAGATATAAATGCACATACAGTTCAGTGCTCCTCTCCTCTCCTGGGTTCTTTGTTTGCCTTTAAATCCCCTCACCCTCCCTATCTCCCACCCCCCTACATCCCTTATCAACCATTGTATCAGTTATTACCTCTATACATCTCCTTTTGCACTTCATAAACTGGGAAACGAAGCAATATGAAAATAAAATGGGGCTGAGCCCCGGTGGCGTAGTGGTTGTGCGTAGGACTGCGGCCCACTGGGATGGAGGTTCGATTCCAGCAGTGGGGCTGGGCCTCCTACTCCCACCACCGGAGAGCCGTGATGCCCAAAAACAACAACAAAAAAAAACAGAAAATAAAATGGCGGGCTGAGCCCCGGTGGCGTAGTGGTTGTGCGCGGGACTGCGGCCCACTGGGACGGAGGTTCGATTCCAGCTCCATGGAGAAAGGCTGGGTCTCCTACTCCCACCACCTGAGGGCAGTGATGCCCCCCCCCCCAAAAAAAAAGAAAGAAAAGAAAATGGCAAGAATAAAGTAATAATATAAAAATACAAATACACAAAGAGTAGGAAAGAAAAGACCATCATCACTATTTAAAAAGGCGAGGAAGACATTTTTTGTCATGGAACAAGCAAGAAATACTTGATCCTATGTCAAATTCTGCTCGGGTCAGGATAGAGGTCCACTGACCAAGTGTCAAATCACTCCATGTCCTATCTAACATAATCAAGTTTACAATCATCTCTGTCTGATAGTGAAGTTGTCTTGATTCCCTTGCCTGTGGCTGGAAGGAATTTGCTGGAGGCTTAAGCTAACTGGATACTCTGCAGATGGATTTGGCGCTCCTCCTGACTGCCATCGCCTTCTACAAATTAGGTGTTCACAATTTAAGCTCTGATTCCCTTCCCTTCGTCATATTTGGATTTTGTTATCATCATCTTTGAATCATACAGGCTGGTGTGCTTCTTCCATGTGGACTTGGCTGACTTCTCACTAAGATGGATGTTTGGTTGAATACAAGTCTTTAAGACCCCAGACAATATTCCAATTGATAGCTGGGCACCATCTGCTTTCTTTACCATACTTTGCTGTGGCACCCTTATTTTCAGTGATCTCTTCATGAAGTTGAAGACCGAACAGGGTCATGTTATCAGAACTTACTATTCTTGAATTGGGGCTATGATTGGGTGGGAGTTCAGAATCTATCTGCTTGTACATGGGATATGCAGGACTCTGATTAACTTTGGCAGTCATATTATTACAAAAACAAAAGCCCACAAGACCAACAGCAATGGCAATAGCAACAAACCAAGGAACAAAGAAAAATTATAAAACAAAAAAACCAAGACCAGAAACAAAAGGCAGAACAACAAAACCCAAAAGAAAAAAAAAGGAAAACATTATCAGTCATCCCTCTGAGGTTCCATTGGTACCATCAACTCTTTTTTCAATGGCATAGAACTCAAGCCATTGTTGTGTTGAATCGTCTATGAGTCCAGTTCTGCTGAGAGCCACACTTCAAGAGTTGTTGCCTTGCAGTTTGATCTCTCAATGGATTGAGTTCTGTGTGCACTGAGCACGAGGATTGGTGCCAGGGGAAATCTTCCTGTATCAATTTGTTCAAGTCAAAACCTGTCATAGCAATGCAAGGTGAGCATCAAGGTACTAAATGTATGGTGGTTCTGGGTCCCTTTCCAGTAGACACCCACCCAACCAGGGCTTTCACCCAATGTTCAGTAGCAGCCACTTCCACAGCCCCGGGATGGCCTCTCTCTGCTTTCTTTCTCATCCTAGTATCCCTGTCCTTAGTCCAAGGATACAGGCAGCCTTGAGGCAGGGCTCAGTTCAGTCTGTCTGTCCTCTATGTTGAGTCCCTCTGTTGTGACCTTTGGGGATGCCATGCTGCCTGCAAGGTCACCTTCCAAGGTCCTTCCTTCCAAGGTGTGGTCTATGGCATGGTTCAATGAGGGTTGGTTAGATGCATATTTGTAGTATCTATCTAAGAACATCAAATCTGGTCTATTGCCTCCAAAGTTTCTCTACTGTTTAACATCCCTTCCTGATGTGTTTGCTCCTCCCCATTCATGCACCATACTCACCACCAGAAATACACACATCTCCTCCAGAATGTAGATGTTCCCCTCCCCTGGTCTTAACCAAATTCTTTCATTCCTGTGGAGGACCATTGATTTGTCCCAACATTGTCTCAGTGTTGTATAGCATCAAATAGATGGTCTTCTCCACTTTCCTTCCTCTTGAAGGAGTGATCCTAGCCAATCTGAGGTCTCCTCCTTCAAGGTCATTCTTGTGAAGTGCTCATAGGGGAGGTGCTGTGTAGTTCATGGCCAGTCGGTAGTTTTCTACCTTTTGGCTCAGGAATTGGTCCTTAAGATTTGTTTGATTGGTGTTTCTCCTTATAGTAATGGACTCATACAATAATTTTCCTTTTGTGATTGATTTACTTCACTCTGAATAATGGTTCTCATCTCATGTAATGCTTCATGCCTTCATCATCTACTTAGAGTTTTAAAAGCTCATAAGTAGCCATCTACGATGCAACGATTGGGCTTTCTTTTCCTGTCTAAAGCAAAGGGGAGCTGAGCCCAGGTGGCGTAGTGGTTGTGTGCGGGACTGCGGCCCACTGAGAAAGAGGTTCAATTCCAGCAGTGGGGCTGGGCCTCCTACTCCCACCACCGGAGAGCAGTGATCCCCACAAAAAAATAAATAAAAATAAAGCAAAGGGGAGTGAATCAAAAAATGCATAGATCAATGTATCACAGAGCAATGCAGTGAATTAACTGGATGACTCTTCTGTTGTTATTTCCAACAAAAGAGCCTTGTTTTCCTAGACAGTCTGCATAAAAAGGTGGCAGGGGAGATACTGATTGGATTATATGATTCATCTGGGAGTGGTTTTAACAAGGTTAACTGTGATTGCCATCTGGCTGGGTATAAACCAGTCATCCCTGAAACAGAAGGGGAGGCTTCACTACCAGTAAGAATGAAGAAACAGGAGTGAATTCTGTCATCTGTGTCCCTTGGTCCTTGCACATTGAACCTCTTTGATCTAGAAAATAGCATTAGTTATCTGAGGAATGGAAGAGGAGCAGCAACAGCAGAACCAGGAGGCAGAGTCTGAGACAGATCAATGAGTTGTTCAACCCACAGACCGAATAAAAGTGAGTACTTTGGGCTGGAGGCTGGCTGCTGGAGTGGAGTATCTCTGAGCCCTTAGTTGGGGAAGCAAACCAGGATGTACGAGACCTCTTTAAAGCATTGAAAAGCAAGGATGTTACTTTAAGGACTAAGGTGCACCTGACCAAGCCATGGTATTTTTCAATCACATTATATGCATGCGAAAGTTTGACATTGAAGAATGAAGACCAAAGAAGAATTGATGCATTTGAAGGAAGGCACTGGTGAGGAATATTGAAAGCATCACAGATTGCCCAAAGAACTGACATATCTGTCTTGGAAGAAGGAAAGCCCAAATGGACCTTAGAAGCAAGGATGGTGAGACTTGGTCTCCTGGCCTGTAGCCATGTTGTCAGGAGAGACCAGCCCCTGGAAAAGGACATCAGGCTTCATCAAGTAGAAGAGTAGAGAAAAAAGAAAGATTGATACAGTGACTGCAACACTGAGTTCAAATGTAGGAACCAGTCTGAGGACGGCGCAGGACCGGGTGGGGTCTCAATCTGGTGTCTCTACAGCTCTGTGACATGGGATCAACTTGATGGCGCCTAACCACTGACCACCATGAAAGGGGTCACAGCAAGATGCCCTGGATCGAGTGGGGGTGTGGGCTGTGAGAGAAACATGCAGTCAAACTCAGAATAACAAAAAGACTAGGCTCAGTGATCTGCTAGAGATTGATGGGACCCCCAAGACAATGATTCTCAGTCGCTCTTCATTCCTGCATCTGAACTCACCCTTGTATCTCAGCTTTCAGTCAAATGAAAGTCATGTGAGCAGTAACATCGGAGAGGTAAACACCCTTTAAAACAATCAACAGTGAGATCAAGAGCACCTCAGAAGGCACAGGGATAAGATGAATGCAAGAAATAGCAAGTACGGAGAGGAGAGAGGAGATTGCAGGAACGGCAATTGATGTCTTAAAACAAAAGCTGTGTAAACTGTTGAATGAAAATTCACGTATCAGAGAGGTCATATTGTTGGCAACCCTGCTTATCAACCTACACATTCCATGCCATCACTAGCTGGTTCTTTGCAGAAATGGACAAGCTGTTCCTAAAATTCAGATGAAAATTTGAGGCACACACAGTAGCCAAAAACATTTTGGAAGAAAAGAAGGAAGTCAAAGGATTCACACTTCCTAATTTCAAAACTTGTTATGTTACTATGAGACCAATATAATGAAGACAGTAGGGGTGTGGGGGCCGGAGGAGTCTCCTCCACCAGCAACTCCAGCTCCTCAGACGCTGCCATCTTGTCTTGCCCATAGTTCATTGTCTCAGAGACTGACTCCCAACAACTGGGGAGATGGTCTCTCATCTCCACGACAGAAATATCACGAGATTTTCCAGAAGTCTAAGGAGAAAGCCATGCCCACACAGAGGTCTCTCATTGGCTACTCAACGACTATCTCCAGATTAACAGGCTAGACTCCACCCCTACATCTCAATCATGAAATTAACATCTTGAATACATGACTTACCACAATCCCTGAAAACAAATGTGTTCATAAGTAAAAGTGGTGAAGAAAGCTGATGGCACCCAGCTATCAAAAGATATAGTGTCTGGGGTTTTAAAGACTTGAAAAGAAACAAGCGACTATCTAGTTGAGAAGCAACAAAGCCTGCATGGAAGAAGCACACCAGTCTGTGTGACTATGAGGTGTTGAAGAGATCAATTATCAGACATCGAAGAACAAAAAAAATCATATAATTGTGTGCCCACCTTCCTGATTTGATCGCTGAAGACAAATGTGTGCATAAGCAAATGTGGTGAAGAGTTGATGATAGCTGGTTATCAAAAGACATAGCATCTGGGGTATTAAAGACTTGAAGGTAAACAAGTGGCCATCTAGCTCAGAAGTAGCAAAACCCACATGGAAGAAGCACACCAGTCTGTGTGACCACGAGGTGTTGAAGGGATCAGAGCATCAGAGATCTAAACATTATATCATTATAAATGAGAGAGGGATACAGATTGGGAACCCAAAGCTCATCTGTAGGCAACTGGACATTCACCTACAGAAAGGTTGCCGGGAAGAGATGAGCCAGTCAGGGTGCAGTGTAGCAATGATGAAACATACCACTTTTCACTGGTTCTTTAATGCTTCCTCTATCATGGTCCCAATTCTAACTTACAAGTCTAACTAGATGAGAGGATGTACACTGGTACAGATAGGAACTTATAAGGAATTCAGGACGGATAATCCCTTTAGGACCAGTGGTGAGAATGGCAATACAGGGATGGTAGAGAAAAGGTGGGGTAGAAAGGGGGAACCGATTATAAGGATCTACATACAACCTCCTCCTTGGGGTATGGACAGGGAAGTGGGTGAAGGGAGACTTTGGACTGTGTACGATATGAAAAAAATAATAATTTATAAGTTATCAAGGGTTCATGAGGGAGGGTGGAGTGAGGGGAGAAAATGAGGAGCTAGTACGAAGGGTTTAAGTAGAATAAAATGTTTTGAGACCGATAATAGCAACAAATGTACAAATGTGCTTGACACAATGGATGTGTGTCTGAATTGTGATAAGAATTGTACGAGTCCTCAATGAAATGATTAAAAAAAAAAAGACAGTAGCATATGAATCCTGGCATAAGACTAGCTAAGTGGAATAGTATTAAGAATCAAGAAATAAGTAATCATAGAGTTACTTTTTGAAAAGAGGTGCCAACACAATTCAAGGCAGGAAAAAATTGTTTGTTTTTTAACAATGATCTTTGAAACAATTAGATTACACAAGCAAAAAGAATATATTTGGAACCCTACCTTGTATTGGGTACAAACATGGACTCTAAAGGGATCAAAGACCTAAATGTAAGAGTTAAACTATGAACTCAAAGTAGGACACTTAGATGTAATTTATGGCAACACCAAAAGAACAAGCAAAAAAAAAAAAAAGGAAAACAAAATGAGAAACCACAGGACAAAGAAAAGTATTTGCAAATCATCTGTCTGATGCAGAAAACATAATGGACTCTTAAAAAATCATTTTATTTGGCGCTCATACAATTCTTATCACGATTCATATGTACATCCTTTGTGTCTAGTCTAGCACATTAGTACATTTGATGATGCCATCTTCAAATCTCAAGTGGCTTTCCACTTGAGCCCTTGATGTCAGCTCCTCTTTTCCCCCTCCCTTCCCACCCTTCCTCCCTCACCCTTGATAATTTATAAATTATTATTATTTTGTCATATCTTACATTGTCCAATGTCTCCATTCATCCACTTTTCTGTTGTCCATTCCTTAGGGAGGAGGTTATATGTAGATCCTTGTAATTGGTTTCCCCTTTCTATCCCACCTTCCCTCAACTCTCCTGGTATCGCCACTCACATCACTGGTCCCGAGGGGTTCATCTCTCCTGGAATCCCTGTCCTGGTTTCCAGTTCCTAGCTGATCTAGCCAGATTTTGTATGTTGGGATTGGGATCATGATAGTGATGGGGAGGAAGCATTAAAGAATTAGAGGAAAGTTGTATGTTTTATCATTGCTACACTGCCCCCTGGCTGGCTCAGCTCCTCCACCGGACCTTTCTGTAACGGGGTGTCCAGTTGCCTACAGATAGGCTTTTGGTCCCCACTCCACACTCCTCTGCATTCACCATGATATGATTTTTTGTTCTTTGATGCCTGATACCTGATCCCTTTGATACTTCATGACCACACAAGCTGGTGTGCTTCTTCCATGTGGGCTTTGTTGCTTCTAAGCTATATGGCTACTTGTTTACTTTCAAGCCTTTAGGACCTCAGACACTATATCTTTTGATAGTCGGGCACCATCAGCTTTCTTCACTACATTTGCTAATGCACTGGCTGTGTCTTCAGTGACAGTATCAGGAAAGTGAGCATCATGAAATGCCAGTTTAATAGAACAAAGTGTTCTTGCATTGAGGGCATACTTGAGTTGAGGTCCAATGTCCATTTGTTACCTTAATAATAAACCTATTAATATATGCACATAGATCTATTTCCCCATCATCATATATAAATACATTTACCTCTGTTCATGCCTGTGTTTAGACCTCTATCAATGCCCTTTGCCTCCTATTTCTTTTCTCTATTTCTATTTACTTTCTTCTTGTCCCACTGCCATGCTCAGCCTTCATTTAGGTTTCAGTAATTCTTCTCAGTTACATTGCCCTTGATCAAGCCCTACCAAGCCTCCTACGTGCTCCTCACCACTGATTTCGGATCACTTGTTCCCTTGACCCTGGGTTTGTAAAACCCCACTTTCCTTTCCTCTCTCCCCTCCCCCTCAAGCTATAGTTCTCCTTGTTTTTTCCTTCATTGTTTATCCCACATCTTATCTAGATAGACCTACAGAGATAATAATATGTACAAAAACAGGGCAGAGCAAAACAAAGCAACAACAACAAAAAAACCCCCAACAACAACAACAACAAAAACAATGACCGAAAAAAAGAAAGAAAGAAAAGCCTGTAAATAGTTCAAGGTCAGTTTGCTGACCTTTAGGATTGTTTTCTGGTGGAGTCTGTTGTAGTGCCATGCTCTGACCCCAAAATCTATTTTTGGTACTCCCTCAGGACATCCTTGCTTTGCTCCCCTTACAGTTTTGTTAAACATCCTTAGTGCTTTGCGTTGGTATGGTGGGGGTCAGATTGGGCGCAATTCCTACACTGTGTCTCCAGTGTTGTCCCCTGTAGGGCAATGGGTCAGTGAGAGATATCAGGTCTCACAGTGGGTCCAGCCATATGATCCTCTCTGGGCATTGGCTGCTCTGAGCGGGGATATCAGTCTCAGGGCTTGGTAGACCAGGATATGCTCTCCTCTCTCCTCCTCCCCCTTCATTTGCTCCTGTGTGCTGTGATCAGACATGTCCCTCTCCCTGAGCTGTAGCTTCAGTGCTGTCCTCTGAAGTTAATTCTTTTGAGGGGAGAGGTGGCTGTCCGCATAGCTGGGATTGGGGCCGGCTCCTTGGATTTCTCTACTGGTTCCCTGCTTCTTGCCAGTATGTTGCATTCACATCTTGAAGCACTAGGTTGAAATATGGGCCCTCTTTCCCTGTGGAAATATAAACAATACCCTAACAGGGTTAATGCCCTGTTCCCCTGCTGCCCATTTTTTTTCCCTCATAAAGGACTCTTATAATTCAATAATAAGAAGACAACTCCACTAAAATTTAAAAATGGTCAAGGGATTTTACAGGTATTTCTCCAAAGAAAATATATGCATACAATTGATTAATAACAGCAGGAAGAATGCTTTCTGTGATTATGTATGAGAGAAACAAACCTTAAAACAACAGCTATATACTACTTTATACTTTTAAAGGAGCCCTGGTGGTATAGTGGTCACATGCAGTTCAAAATCACCAGCCACTCCTATAGGAGAAAGAAGAGGCTGTCTGTCATAAATTATTTTGTTGGGGGCTCTTACAGGTCTTATTCCAATTCATACATCAATTGTATCAAGCACATTTGTACATATGTTGTTATCATCATTTTCAAAGCCTTTCTTTCTACTTGAGCCCTTGGTGTCAGCTCCTATTTTTGTCCCTCCCTTCCCCACAGTCCCACCCTGTGACCCCTTGATAAGTTTTATTTTTTTATTACTTTTACATCATACTGTTGCTGTCTCTTTTCACACGTGTTTCCATTGTTCATACCCCATAGAGCAGGTGGTGGGGGTCATTATACATCAGTCAGTGAAATTATTTGCCCCTTTCTTCCCCTTCTCATCCCACCTTCCCCCTACCCTCATAGTATTGCTACTCCCATTATTGTTGCTGAGTGGTTTATCTACCCTGGGTTTCCTGTGTCTGGATCTCTATCTGTACCAGTGAACATGCTCTGACTAGCCAGATCTGTAGGGTAGAACTGGGATCATGAGAGTAGGGGCCTACCTAAGGAAAGGAAGGAGAAAACATCAAAAGCCAGGATGAGGGAAGAAAGTGGGGAAATCACAACGGGCCCCACTGAGATTAAAAGAATAATCACAAAGTGCTTCGAAAGTCTGTATTCAAATGAATTCAACAATGTTAAAGAAAGGGACGAATACTTGGAAAAACAAACCTCCCCAATTTATTCCAAGTAGAGGTCAACAATCTCAACAGACCCATAGCATATATGGGTTATCAAGAAACTAGCAACAAAAAAAGATCCCAGACCAGATGGTTTCACAGGAGAATTCTACCACACATTCAGGGAAAAACTGACACCAATCCTTCACAAGTTATTCCAGAGCATGGAAAAAGGTGGCAAACTCCCAAATTCATTCTATGATGAAGCCAATGTAATTTTGGGACCCAAATCAGGAAAGGATCACAAGGAATAGAGAGTTGTATCTCTAATGAACTTGATGCAAAAATCCTTAACAAAAATATTGGCCAATAGAATAAAAAAGTATATAAAGCATATTATCCATGATGATCAGGTAGGATTCATTCCAGGGGTTCAGAAATAGTTTAACTTCTGAAAGATCATCAATATTATTCAATACATTGATAAGAAAAGGGATAAAAAGGCTGAGCCCTGGTGGCGTAGTGGTTGTGCGCCCGACTGAGGCCCACTGGGATGGAGGTTGGATTCCAGCTCCACAGAGCAAAGGCTGGGCCTTCTACTCCCACCACCTGAGGGCAGTGATGCCCCAAAACAAAAACAAAAACAAAAAAAAAGAAAAGGGATAAAAATCATGTGATACTATTGATAGACACAGAAAAAGGATTTGACAATATCCAACACCCATTCCTAATTAAGATACTCACAAAGATAGTAAAGGAATGGAAATTCCTCAAGCTAATATAAGCTATTTATGAAAAGTCAATAGCTAACATCATAGTCAATGGCAAAAAGATGAAAACAATCCCACTGGAAAAGGGTACCAGCAAAGGATGTTCCTTGTCCCCCCTCTTCCTTTCAGCATTGTACTGGAGGTCCTGAATAACAACATAAGGCAGAGGAAGGACATTGAAAGTATCCATTTGGGAGAGGAGTAGGTGAAATGATCACTATTTGCAGACAGTATAATTCTTTTTTTGTTTGTCTGTTTGTTTGTTTTTTTTGGGGGGGCATCACTGCTCTCCAGTGGTGGGAGTAGGAGGCCCAGCCCCACTGCTGGAATTGAACCTCCATCCCAGTGGGCCGCAGTCCCACGCACAACCACTACGCCACCAGGGCTCAGCCCCAGTATAATTCTATACATTGAAAACCCCCCAAACTTCACTGCAGGAATACAGGCAGTTATAGGAGAATACAGCAGAGTGGTAGGATACAAGATCAACCAACAGAAGTGTATTGGTTTGGTATGTACATCAGACAAGACCACAGAAGAGGAGATCAAGAAGGCTATACCCTTCACAAAAGCCAAGAATAAACTGAAATATCAAGAGATATATCTAACTCAAAAGCCAAAAGACATACAAGGAAAACTACAGAGCCCTATTATAGAAAACCAAAAGTGACCTCCACAATTGGAAAAATATCTCATGTTCATGGATTGGAAGACCCAAGATAGTAAAGATCTTACCCATGGCACTATATAAGTTTAACACTATCCTGATTCAAATACCAATAACCTTCCTCAAAGAATGAACAAACTGACCACCAATTTCATATGGATAGAGAAGAAGCCCAGAATTAGCAGAGAACTCCTCAAGAAGAAGGATAAAGTCAGAGGGCTCACCTTACCTGACTTTAAAAAATACTATACAGTCACGGTGGTCAAAACAGCATGGTGCTGAAATAATGACAGGTATTTAGACCAATGGAAAAGAACAGAAACTCAGAACTAAAACCATCAACATATAGACAACTGATTCTTTGACAAGGTACCAAAACCATCAAGTGGGAGGTGGGAGGTGCTGAAAACAATGGATATCCACATGTAGAAAAATTAAACAAGACCTTTGTGTCACCTGATGTACCAGAACAAACTTAAGGTGTATCAGAGACCTAGAAGTAAAATTCCAAACTATCAGGACCATCAATGAAGGAATTGGGACAAACCTATGCAAGAAATACATAGGCTAAATTATAATAGAGAAGGGTACACACACGAGAGGGCCTGAAATCTATAAATGGGATTTACTAGGGATAAGACACCTCTGAGCACCCAAAGACTTCACCCAAAGAAGATAACCCACAGACTAGGAGAGAATTTTTAGCAATGGTACAACAGACAAAGAGTTTTTTACTAAAATCTACAATACCCACCTAACTCACAAAAGAAAGGAAATAGAAAGTGGGTAAAAGACTTGAATAGAAGTTTCGCTAGGGAGAAGACCTGAATGGCCCCTAAACATATGAGAAAATGCTCCCAATCATTGGCCATCAGAGAAATGCAAATTAAAACAACTATGACATACCACCTAATGCCTTTGAGGATAGCCCAAATCAGAAACTCA